>BMAW01005757.1:0-13292 GCA_019974015.1 Nephila pilipes | reverse complement strand
TAATTCATTAATAAATACTAAAACTAATTAAACTTTTTAAACACATTCTTTGAATTGTCTTAAAAACGTATAAAAATATAAGATCCCGACCACTTTTAGATAACTTTGATATCTTGTGATTGCTGTAGTATCTTCGTTCTTGATGAAACTTCGTTGATTCCATGAAAGTAATATTAAAAAATAATGAAACTTTTAAAAATTTAGAATAAAGACATAATAAAAAATAAATAACATATAAAAAAAGAATGACATTAGGGTGAGTATTAAAACTGAAAAAATCATTTCAATGTTAGAGTAAAGTGAAAAAAAAAAATTGCTTTTGATCAATATATCTTAGTACATACGAGAAAAAGTTCATTAAATTCACACAATATAAAGACTATTAACAATTATTATACACACTATTTAACAATTTTGAATAACCTCTATCAAGACGATATTTCTCTTAAATACATAGTTGATATAATAATAGTTGATATAAATAAGAATGTTAATAGTTGATTAATAAGATTTTAATAGTTGATATAAATAAGAATGAAAAAGAGAAAAATTCAATAAAAATGACAAAAATATTATTAAAAAATAGAGTAAAAATTACTTTATCATAAAAAAATATTTTTAAATCAGTTTCATCAAGTGAATTCGAGCAGAAACCTAATTTAGAGAAAGAGAGTCGAAATAAAATTAGAGCAGATTTGTAAAAATGAAATTTGAGCTTTAGAACAAAAAGATAAATTTAAAGTAGAAAAAGATGAAGAAAATGGCAGTTGTATGCAATCCTTACATAAAATAAAAGTTTTTTGAGAAAAAAGGCACGAAAAAGTTTAAAAGTTTGTCAATCAAAATACGAGAATTTTTTGTATTTACTATTAAAAAAAAACAATAAATATTTAGATATTTTTCATTCAATTTTATCAGAGTAATTATTTTTAATACTATTTTTTCATGCTTTATTTAAGAATCGAAGGCGATGCTTAGATTTCACATAGTTATAAGTTTCCTTATAAATTTATCTTACATTAATGGGTTATTGTTTTTTATAAAATAGTCGTATATATCATTATTTAATAAGAATGAGTGAAGCTGCAGCTGTCTGTATGAAAGTAAATGTCGTATCTTATTTGTCATGCTTCCAATTGCACCCGCAAACAGAATAATATCGCGTAACACATCTACAAACAGTAAAAGCAATAAAGTGCAGTTTACTTCCCATTACTCTAAGAATCAAATGTCACGTAACTCGCTTGAAAAAACATCTGCGGAGAATCAATAGAAACGCAGTGGCGTGTCCCCAGTGGCGCAATCGGTTAGCGCGCGGTACTTATAGAGCTAGTGCTTTGCGAGTAATGCCGAGGCTGTGAGTTCGATCCTCACCTGGGGAAAGTGTTTTTACTTTTCAAAGCTTATATCTTCCGAAAACAAATTAAGGAAACTTCTTAAGCAAGTAAAAGAGAAAACAAATTTATTTATTTTTCTCTCATTTGTTTAAGTAACATTGCATTAGATTAAAACAACTTACTATTTTAAAAGTAGAAATGGATTTTTCAGCTAACCAGAACTTAAACTATCTCACTTCCTCAGTCTCCAAATTTTTTCACAACGCCAAACGTAGATTTTGAGTCCTAAATTAAAAGTATCTACATAATGTCCATTATATCTTCAAGTTCGTGACAATATTAAATACTTTTAACATAATGTGAAAAGTTGGCTTTTAAGAGACGTTTGCTTTGATGAATTTTTAAAAAAATTTACATCTCCCTCTAATTGTGTGGCCGCTATAACAGGTCAATTGAAAAGTCCCCGGCCTGACACATAGATGGAGCTACTAGAATTAAATCCATGTGTTTTTAGTTAGCCCTAACCCTCAAAAGATGCGTGTATAAATTTGACAGCTGTCGGATCATTAGTTTGTGAATTATAGCATTTTGAGTGAAGCAGCTTTTGTTATTGTGAAAAAAATGGATAATGTTAGACTAGTGATTATGGTCACGGACTCATGGAGGTGGTTTTCGTCGAGTCGTGAGTTCAAACCGCGACACCTCTCAAGACCCACCGGGTAGCCGGGGCTAATACATGTTTTATCTGTCGAGGCTCAAAGTACTCCCATTGATGAGGCGTGTTGGTTAGGAGAGTGAGGAGCCAACTCAGATGTTGTTCTCGTCACTTGACCGAGGTTCAAAATTATGAAGTTCGTCGCCAATATCCCTCGTGTTGTTTCTAGTGCAACAATAAAAACAAATCAATCAAGCCTCTAAATGTGTAGATAAATAATTCAGTTTATTGAAATTCATTAATCTAGGTATTGAATAGCGTTTAAATTTAATGTTGAATCAACTATACAGAAATATCATTAATATTTTGATCCAATTTTTGAGAAAAAAAAGTCATACTAATTTTCCTTTCATTTATGTTTTCTTTTTCTATTATTTTTCTATGATTTTTATTTTTATTATTCGAGACAGCTCAGGTTAAACATAGTTTTTAAAATTATTTCAAATTTTTCTTTTGCTTTAAATATATGGTATTCATCGGTTTTCAGTCTACAATAACACAACCTAATTCATTATTCTTTTAAAAGTAAAAAAATAAGCATAAGCAATAAAATAAAATAATTTAATCTAATAAGTTTGTGGGAAGTAAGTTTTAAAAACATAAATTCAAGCAAATGACATAAAACGAATAGTAGTTTGTCCTCCAACACGAATACAATTCGATTCTTGGTTTATTGCAGATCCATAGGGCAGAATATTACGAATAATGCGCGTTAAATAGACCTGAACATCAAAGTCGTCCTGTTGGGAGATTATAAAGTGAAGTAGATAACCAGAACTGGTATTCGCCCTCGTCAACCGACTGCGATTTAAAATTAAGAGATTCTTCAATAATAAATGTGATTTTGCTCTTGTGAACTGTTAATCCAAATATTTTTCCCTGCATGACGATCCATTTCAATTGTGGTATTTTAATTATTTACCTCTGATATTAATTTATCTTTGCAATAACTTTAATAAATTACTGGTTAATTAGTCACGGCTTTATTTCAAGTATAATACTACACAGAAATCTATCGAAAATTCCAGAAAAGTATATTCCCGCATGAATAATATCTCTTTCCTTTTTAACTTATTTTGAATTTCTACATCATTTCTGAAAATACGCCCCCTTCTATATTTCTTCTAAGCCTATTCCATATTTTCCATATCTCTACGCCAGTTCCAATATTTTCAATTTAGAATTTTACTCATGGTTGCTTTTGTCGTATAATTCATACATTATTATCAGGAAAGCGTATCTTTGAGATTTTATGCGAATAGCAGCTAACAATAAATTTGGTTTTAATATGAATTTTATACGCCCTTCTAAATTCTTAAGATTTCAAATTTTATATAAAAAAAAAGAGGACTTATTAGCGAGATTTCATAGAATATCGAGACAGTCTATATTCTATAAAGACTGTATTCTATTATATTGAAAAAACTTGAAATCATGTCTTCTAAGCTATATCGATCTCTGGGTATATAAAAATGTCATATTAGTGTAGTAGCTCGCAGGTATGAATAGAATTCTGTAGGTGTTTGTATGAAAATTTCAATTTCCATCTTATTTACAAACAACAAGTACACACATATTGTAGTCAGTTTCAAAATGAAACATTAAATTGATTATATTTGGAGAAATGTTAGAATCTTCACGTAATTGAAATACCTTCGGATCACGCCAGTTCTATAAACGAAATCTTTGACTGGTGATTAAAGACGTGACTGATGAAGTGGAAATCAAGTTTCTTGTTCAAGTCCTAATTTCAAGAAGGACATCTTGTGGAAAAGGGAGGACTGTGGCATGGAAATTGAACAAAACATTGAATCTGTAGCAACCCTCCTTAAACTGCTTGCCACTCTTTCACTACGGACCACCTGCCCATTCTCATCTTACCTCAAGGCGGCACTTTCAAACAACTTATTTCTGCACATGCGCAATTATGCAAATTGCTAAAATTTTGAGTGTGCTCCTGTAGTATTAGTATTTATACTCGTCCAGTTATCAGACGAATACACTACAGCAATAGCAGAGGAGGAAAATGGATTCTTTTCTTGGTGATCCGTATGCTGTCCTGATGATTCCATTCATTGTCCAACTCCTCTCCTTGACCTGCATGGATTCATTTCTCTCGAACGATGGCCCAAGACATCTGAGGTCATAATGGAGGAGCAGAATATTTCTCGCACCAGTAGATTTACCATGTTCTGGATGATCAAATCTTGCGTGCAATTGTCCAAGAGGATACTCAACAATTATTGTTCATCACCATGCCCCAATCTAGCAGCGTAACTTTGTGAAACGGGCTGTGGCCATCCAATTATCAATTAGCTATTAATTTGTAAATATTTGAAATAATTTCACTTTTGTTTTATTTGAATGAACGATATTCTTATGTACGGTAATATATTAAATGACAAATAACTTATGCTTTAAATATTAAACTGTCCAAGATCATTTGCAACCTCCGGATCTGAGTCAAAGAAAATGTGTTTTATGTATTCCAATCTAATTACTCCTTCAAATCTTTCACTAGGCGTGATTTAAATGTTTGGCGAGTGATATACTAGCATATATATTATTTTCATCTTCCTAATTTCGATTTGCAATAATAAACTCTGTAAAATGCAAACGTTGTGTATAGCTGAAGTGCAATTTCAGTACAAAAATAATATAAAACATTGATTATTTAAAATTAATTTACCAATCCCTTTAAATTAATCGGTTATATTAACTCTTTTTTCCCTCGAAAAATTCAAATTTATTACGCAATCAAGATAAAAAAGAATCCCCCCCCCTAAGAATTAAAGAATAAGTGCTTCGATAAAGAATAATTTGAAGAACATATTTTTCAGTATAATTTAAAATTCGTAATGGAAAAAAGTGGCATTATTTATGTAATCATTAAAACGAAAAAAAAATTTATTTAAAGTCAAAATGTTAAGTTTTTCAGGTTATTGAAATTACATAAATTTAACTACAAAGATTGATTATCAATGACTGTTAATTAATTAAATTAGCCTTTTTAGAAACATTTACAGTACTAAGCAAAATGTTAATGAAAATTTTAATTAAATTTGTTTTAATAGTAAGTTTTTAGTTAGTGTTTATGTAGTTGCTTTTCAAAATTAAAAGAAATTTAGTTTTTCAGTCTTACGTAAATAGTTCATGTTTTTTATGTAAGTAGGAAAACTGAGCAATTTAAGATTAATCGATGTGATTAAATATAGATTACGCCATAGATTGAAAAAGATTTTTTGTAAACTTAGTGTATATGTTTGATGTTCATTTAAGAAAAGTTTGAATATCCGATATTTGTAGGAAAAGTAAATATTGTTGCAAAATTTACTTCCTGAAATTCCCATTGTATTCTAAATATAAGATCCACGTA
Organism: Nephila pilipes; assembly: GCA_019974015.1. Classification (NCBI taxonomy): domain Eukaryota; kingdom Metazoa; phylum Arthropoda; class Arachnida; order Araneae; family Nephilidae; genus Nephila; species Nephila pilipes. The sequence goes on along the minus strand of BMAW01005757.1, from coordinate 7,864 downwards.
TGGAAAAACGAATAATATTAATAAAGAGACAAAAATATTATATATGAAATTAAAAGAATATACAAATATTATTTTATTTACATTTTAAATACACATTTTAATGACAATATTCAAATTGTGAGAAAATTTATAAAATCTGATCTCGCAATATACTTGAAATAAATGAATCGAAATGCGAAAGTAAAAAGAAGTAAATTAAAGATAAAGTAATATAGCATGTAAAACATTTTACTTATTAATGATTAGTTTTCTCTCTCTCTAACGTACATTTTTCAAAAACAAAAAAATCATTTACAGGTTAATTTAATGGTCTATACTGCTTGGTTAAAGTAGAGAGTGTATGCCAAATTTGACGAATTTTTATTTATTTCGATAACGATTTTATTCTGGTAAGCATTTTTTGCTAACCTTTACTATATTAGATTTTTAGTAACCCTTAGAATAGTTTGTTTTACTGAAATCATATTTAAAAATGCACGTGCATTATAAGTTCTAGTTAAAGAAATAAGTAAAGCAAACTTAAGACAAAGTAAAAGAGAAATCACAAAATATGAATTACAAAAAATAGAGAAAAAAATGAATAAAGAAACAAAACAAATTAATGAACTTACAAACTCAAAGCAATGAAGTTATAAAATCAAAACAAGGAAATCACAAAATCAAATCAATGAAGTTACAAAATAAAGCAAACGCAGTTTTACGGGAAATGATTTTTTAAAAAAAATTAGCGGACAGTTGTCTTTGAGATCATATAGTTTGAATTTCTATCATATTTTCTTTCCTAATTTAACTTTGAACAAAAAGGAATAAGGTATGTTCAACACTGAAGTCAAAACCAGCATTACATTCGTAAAATTTAGAATATCGCAGGATAATTCTGCTGAGGTATCTATATATAAAATTATCATGTCCAGAAAGAACCTGAGTCATTTTAAGACTTGCAAAAAAACAATGGCACGACAATCAATGGCGAATGGTTGGAAAAAAAACTTCTTTGTAAATACAGAATGAGCTGAATGAACGTACCAATTGTTCCAGAGCGAGACAACCTCTTCAGCTTTTTTCTTACAAAAGAATTTGCGATTTGTTTTAAACATTGCCGAAATGTTTCAAAATTGCCTTCTATGCCCCCTGTACTTTAACTACTTTAACTGAATAACTTAACTTTTTTTTTTGAGACAATAAGTATTAAAAATAAAAATTTATTATTTTTAATGATATTGCAAAAAAACATTTGCTTTTAGAATTTTGAGGACGTAAGCATATATGCAATGAACATTTCTGAACTTACACTGTTAAGCCATATTAATAATAAAATACGAAATAAATATATCATAATAGAATATTAATAATTCTACATTGCTTCAATATCTTTTATTTCTGAATTATTTTTATGTGACTTCGTTTTAAAATATAAATAATTATTTATATGGCTAATAATAAATTAATTTCTTAGAATTCTTAATGGAATCGCCGTATTTTTAATTATCACAATTAGTTATGATTTGCTGGACATAATCCCTAGGAAACGAAATTATATTGTTATAAAAAATGATTTATAACTCTTAGTTACAGCAAAAATGCCATTTTCCAACACAATTATACGAATTAATATATTGGATTAGAATTTTTAATTCAAAGTGATTTCTCGAATGTTACAATTCTAAATATTAAAGTAATATATTGAATGAGATAGAGGGGGGGAAAAGAGGGAATAAAGAGAGTAGCGTAAAACATTTTTTCACTTTTCCACAAACATATCTCACTTAAGAAGCAAATTTTGTTAATTGTTTCTGCTATACAGAGAAAAAAAAATTAAAGTATTCAAGATTAAGATGAATAAAAATAGAGTTAGGCTAAGTAAATTTTCTTAGCTAATTTATCTTTTTTTGTAGGTACAAAAAAATGGAGGCTTTTAGTTTAATTCTTCCAATTCATTGCATTATAATTCCATAAAAATTACCTTTTTTTTATCTCTCTAAATTTATGCTTTTATAGTGTTTGCAAATCTAATTTATTTTTCTGGAAGACCTGACTAATATTATTAAGAATAGAACAGCGGTAGATCTAAATGAAAAGTTGTTTTTCAGGGTTATTTAATTAGATTTGTTTAACATTATTCTAACCTCAAAATAATGTTTGAATAAGAGTTCATCGCCATTACATATTTATTTTGTATACTGGCATCATCATTTTGTTAGTAATTATATAATGCAATAACGGACATTTTTAATAACATTCTTTTACCTTTAATCAGATCAACTTAAAAATGTGTAAGTAAAAATATCCAACAGTGATATAATAAAGTTGTGGTATTACTTCCTTTTATTTCAATTATTAATCAATATTTAAAGAATCACTCATCAATTAAATTGTTAATGAAATAAAACCAAGCAGTAAATTCAATTTGAATTTATTAGAATCTCAATCAAAGTGTCAGATATCTATAATCAGGCAAGTGAATTAATTCCAACCCATGTCTGAATCTTAAGATTAATAATATAACTAGGGGCTCTCTAAACTGTCTCGGGTCATTCGAGTGCGAGTAATTAATAGAACTAAAATGAGGGTGCGACTCCCTGGCCCTTTGTAAATCCCCATAATCTCTGAGCCTAAGTTTGTTTACTCTTTGAAATCACTATTCTGATGTCTTCGTTGATAACTTAATCTTATTCTCTTCACCACCCACAATACCTCATTATTAAATTCTTCGCTGCTTATAAATTCATCTTCTCAATCCAATTCAATACATTTCAGTAACTATACTCTGATCTAAATAAGTCCCGTTTCATTCATTGGGAGAAATTCTCAATTCGAAAAACTTCATATTAAATTCTCCATGGATTGTTAAAGGGAGAAACGCGATAGAGCCTCCATAGGATTTTCTCGGCCATATTTTTAAAAAAGTAAGCTTTGCATTGAAAATTAATACATAAATATGGAAAATCCCATATTTATGTATTAATTTGGAATTTAATCCAACCCCAATAAGAAATGTATCATTTCCTTTTGCTCTTATAAATGTGTGACTAATTGTGTTCTTATTTTTATTGTTTAATTTAGAACTATTTTATTTTGTTTCATTGATCCTACTTCATCCATTCAGCTCAGATTTATTTCCCAAGAAAAGACGTGAATTGTATTTCTCCATTTTGTTTGTAAAAGTAATTTTAAATGCAGACAAAAGGAATAAATTAGGTTGTGAACAAGAAAATATTAGTTGTCCATCTTTCAGTAAAAAAAGTCATACTCATTTTTAAAGTTGTTCATCATTCAGTTAACCTGAAGTCGACTTTTATTCTTGTATTGCATCTCAAGGTATGTACATTAATTTGTTAAATACAAAGAACACACAAATTTGTTCTTATTCTGTCTTCATAATTTAATGATATCTGACCTTAATTTGTTTATATTCAGATATCATTTAATTTTGATGTAAAGGAATTTAATAAATGAAACGAAACATGGCAATATTGTTCTGGTAAATTGTTAGATATAGGTCTTTCAATTGCTTAGCATTTTTATGTATGTTAATAGTGAAATCTGTTTATTTTTACATTTAATATAGTCCAATGCACAAGTTAGTCTGGCCTCGATGCCTACAATTTACTATAGTATGCATAAAATGAAATAATTTTAAAAAATAACTTTCATTCAAATAAAATATCTCATTTAAATATTATGTAATAATAATTAAATCTTAAAAATAATTTAACTTAAAATGACAATAATTAAATTGACAGGAAAATAATAAGTAATATTTTTTGAACCCTTTCATTTTAAATTAAGACTTTTTGAATCACATATGCGATGATAAATACAAAACTGCGAGCAATGCTTTTAAAATGATAGTTGCATGTAACTCTTCGTTACATTTACAAGTGTCTAAATATGGTTTACAAACAAGCTATAGAGATATATTTGAATTATAATTTTAGAATAGTTTTATAAAATAGAATAATTTTAGAAAATCTATTCATGAGAGAGAAAAAATTATGCATTAATTTTTTTTTCAAAATTTGCATAAGATTTATATAAATTATTTAAATATTTTAAAGAATTTGAAAATATTCACGTAAATTTAATATAGGATTATAAATATTTTACAAAGGAAATTCTTTTAATTTCTTTTTTTATCTAAATTTTTGACGAGAAATATTCTTTGTGATTTCAACCAGTTTGAAATTGAATATATTAATTAGTTCTAATATTAGACATAATTGCAATTATCTAAAATTTAAAGTTAAGGAAAAAAACTTTCGTACAGAACATATTTATATGTATATATATTTTTCTTTTATATCATTTTAGACAGATAAGGTTCTTTGAAATTTTGAACAGTTTAAAATGAAACATATATTTTTCACTTAAGATGTTCCTGTTGCTATCTTTTAGTACAGTTACAATTTAAATTCGAAAAGCGATGCAGTGTAAGTAAAAAAAATGTTAGTATGCTACAACTTTATTTGTAAATATCATTTTATTACGATATTCTAAACATAATAAATGATGACATTTTATTTTGAATCACATTTTTAAATAAAACCTTTCTAGCAATAAGTTTATTCGAAAACTCAAAAGTATGCGACACATGCCACGATACCATTTTCAAGTAAACATATATAGTATTTGCCTACTTCAAACCTTTCTCCAATCTAAATATACATATCGTAATCCTTTATCTGTTCTTTTTCTGTCCCATTGTAAACACATACCTTTTTATTGCTTTTTTGTCTTCACTTTATGGAGAAAGAGAGGGAAAAAACAGACGAATTTCTCTTGACGAAAGCGTCACCTTAGCGATATATAATCGTCCTCTCAAATACGGGCGCAGATTTCTGTTTATTGTATCAAATCACGTCCTATATTCATGCAACTCTTCAAAAAAGAATACAAACGGGAATAAACTACGCTCTAAGAGATTTCGCGTCAACATATTCCCAGCAAAATCGGTCAGCAAAGATGAAGGGAATGATGTTGAAAGAATGCATATGACAAAAATGTATTCTGGCGTTATGCCACGGCCCATACAGAAATCCGGAAAGAAAATTTTGGTGAAAGCATTTCTCTTTCGAATCAATGTCAAAGTCCATTGCTGTTTTGAGGAGGAGGAGGAGAAAAAATAAAGAAAGAACATTACTGTAACAACAACAGGGAAATGAAATCTCTGAGAATAATATATCTATGCAAAAGGATAAAGACTGGAAGATTCTTTTAGCTATGAAATGTTTCTCGTGCGTTTTTGGTAAACAGTATAGTAAGCTTTAAAATATCGTTTGTTAAATGGCGATTACTGTTACGTTATGGAAATTTGGTTTCCAAGAAAGTTTGAAATATCGTTTCGTTTGTAATCGCAGTATAAGGTTCTCTATAAATTTGATTCGCGTCTTATGACAATTTATGCCTCTCTTGAAAATATTTTATAAAATTCATGTAGAGAAATATGAAAATATATATGTTAGGAAATTCTTATTTTTACTAATAATTTATGTATTCTAAAATGTTTTTAAAAAATTTCACGTGAAAGTAAAAAATTACATTTTACAATAAAAAACTGCATATTTTCATTAATAAGCTAAGCGCTTAGGCGACCTAATTCAATGTGTGTGTGCAAACTGTATTTAATTCTATAAAAAGGATAATAACAACAATAGAATTATAAAAATACTTATCATTCAGGGAGGAAACTTATCAATTTATGAAAGTTATTTACATGATTAAAATACAGCATAAATGTATCACTACTATGTCTTAAAGAAAAGAAAACAATCCTTCTTTTTGATTTCATATATATTCTTATGAAAGGATTTGTTAATTTTAATGTTATATAATTATTTCATCAAATAATATATCGCTGAATGTTTATATCCATGCTGATTTTGTAGTTATCATAATGACTCTTTGTTCCATTTTTCAGAGTATAGTTGAATAATTCCTTAGACTTTAGGTAACAAATATTGATAATTTTTTGATTTCATATATACATGATCAAAATAAAAGTGTTATCATACATTTTGTCAATTTCGCGAAGCTTCTTCGTCAAAATCCATTGGAATTTCATTTAAAATATATTTTCTACATTTGATTTGTTTACATAAGCAAATATGTTCTACAAACTTGAGTGCTTCATAAATAGCTCACATTTTTCTGAACCATATTTCAAACTAATGTGTGTGGTTGCTGGATAAAATAAAAAAAGAAGAAGAAATGTTGGTTCGAAGTATATATGATTTATTTAAGTATGCATACAGAGAGAGAGAGAGAGAGAGCGAACCAAATGAATTTTCTATTATAAAAGCATTATTCATGATAATCATGATAGAGGTTGGTGCATTTTATGTCCTTTAAATCACTTGGAAAATTTTTGAATTAAAAAGAGTGAATAATGTATTCAACCATTATGAGCTTTTATTTTCTGGAATTATTATGTATATTATACGATTATAAGACATATGCTGAAACTTTAATTTTGAAGTAAAAATTTTGCTTCATAATTTTAACGTATTATTTATCGAATTTAATTCATTTTAATCAATTTTGAAGTTCTGATGAATCATTTGAAAATCTACTGTAAAATATCAACTGTAATCTGAACAATTGTTCAACAGTTTATTCAATATTTTATATCTTGAACTAAGCCTTATCAAATGGCTTTTATTACTTCATACTATTGGTACAAAGAAATTAAAATTAAAATCCTAAGTCAGCCAATAGCTATGAGCACTTAGTTGTATTGAGAAAATTGTAAAAATAATCATTTTAACAAGATACATTTACAGTTATCAAATGTGCAATAAATTTAAAAACTAATACTACATTTAAATAAGTATTGATATTTTACTATCATATTATTACGAACATGAGTCGGCTCTTCCTTGCAGTGATTCTATTTTGAAGGAAAAGAAACATACACAGAGATGTAGTCAATCAGAAAGGGAGGTTTATGTAATGACCCCTTGGCGGTGGATTTGGCAACTTGGCGATCAAATCAGTTGAGAAGAAAGTTCGGGACTTTTCTTGAATTTTTTCATGTGAAGTCTTACCTGACTTGAAAAGATATAAGTACGCCAATAACCACAGTCTAGGGAAGGCTTCTGTTACTCAGAATCAATCTCTCTTTGGAATCTTTGTTACGGAGATCAATCGAGAAATCAACTGGAAGCGGTTGGCACTTGAAAGTGAAGCGTACCAAGTGAATGTACGGAGAAGTAGTGCATATCTATCTGGAATTGTTGGAACCTGCCCTGGAAATAGAGAGTATAACTGAGGAGGTTGTCCATTGTAAGAACCTGAAAGCTGGCGAGTTGAACGTTGCTGATGCAATTGTGATTGTTATTATTTCGCTGTATTGTTCCTGTATCTGAATCACTAAACTGCACAAATGCTGTGTATTTGTTTGTACTGTTATTGTTCAAGCTATGCTACCTATGTCATCCTGAAGATTTGTGAATAAAGTGACAATTATCGTTATTTTCCGTGTTAAACTGATTTCATTCCCACACCCCCAAGAAAATTTTCATAACGATATCATTTTATTGAAAAATTATGGCATCCATTTTAGAATTATTTTCGTCGAACTCTCATATAAGAATAATGTCATAGTCTTTATTTCTGCCATGTTTGGCGAAAAATATGAAAAATTGTGTTCATCTATGCTGGATCTATAAGTTCCGAGACTAACCCAGAGATGGCGCTCGTAGTAAACCAGTAACCAGGTCTTTCTAGAGTACTAACCTTTGTTTGAAACGTGTCAAAATTTTAAGTCGATCGGACCAGGAAAAAGTTTTTTGAAGTGAAGTGAAAAAGGTTTTTCCAAGTGGGTGCCGCGATTGCTTTCGAGGGAACAAAAACAGCAACGAGTCGA
>BMAW01005755.1:0-15496 GCA_019974015.1 Nephila pilipes | reverse complement strand
AAATATGAATATTTAAATTTTAAGTATGAAATATGAATATTTAAGTTTTAAGTATGAAATATGAATATTTAAGTTTTAAGTATGAAATATGAATATTTAAGTTTAAATATGAATATTATTAGCCATAATATTTTGTGAAACTATCCCAAAAAGACGGAGAATCCAATAGCCGATATCTACAGATGCCGACTGTACACCTTTCATTTTCTAAATCCAAATTACAGCATTTTGGCTAGTTTCTTTTAATGATACTAAAATTTTATGCATATACTTTCAATGACTTGGTATTCTTCCTGCACTAAAATCAAAAAAGGCTTTTTAATGAAAAAAAAATTTAACACCTGAAATAGTAAATAAGCAAACTATTGGACAGCTTATAACAGATAATATTAATAACAATTTGTGGACATCAGTTTAAAATAACATAAAATATATTAGAGAACATTCTTCCTTTAGAATTCATGCAACGACACATGAATTATATTGAATAAGAGTCCAAATAGGTAGCGTCTGTTATTTAATTCCCTCTCTTAATTTCACTCTACCTCACAAGCCTTCTACAGGTTGCTCATATTATATGTTTCGAGCAACAAAATGGTAAGAATGAAATATTGTAGAATGTTCTTATCGCTCATTAGCCGTTTGAAAAATTCGTTTGTTATAAATTCCTCACACAATTGGTGAATGAGTAAACAGCTAGAACGAAAGAATGTCGTAATCCAGCAAACCATGTTTGTGTATGAAAGCCGTTCCCTTTCCGTCGAGTACAAATGTTACTTAGTAACAATTTCGACTTCAAGTCATCATGGGAAATCTCAAATTCTGGTATCCATTGAGAGAAAATAATGTGTTGTTTTAACGGAAAGAAGCCTAGCCAAATTGGCAATGGTTGGCTTCGAGACATTTCATGAAGACAAGAATGGTGCCATTTATGAATAATTCTGTTCCGTATCATTATAAACAACTAATATTTAGAAATTCGGAAATCTAGGAAAGTTCATGCATCATTTTATAAAACAAACCTGCCTCAAAATGTTTTCAACATGCGAAGTTTCTTATGAATGCACATTTGATTTTTAAGAGTGAGTAAACTAATTGCAACATTTATGTACATCCGTCAAAACATAGTTATTTTTCCATAGTCTCAAAATTTAGTTTGCTTCTTAATGTTTTTGACATTAATAAGTTACTTTAAGATTAGTTTAAATGTTTACTTTGAATTCAAACACGTGTTAGATATAACATTAAAACTCTATATGGTTTTATACTAGTTTTCAATAAAATGTTGCATTGCAGCCAAATATTCATGAAAATATTGCTAACTTTCATGCTTGTATATAAATTTCGAATAACTAATATTTATTTCTTTTTGTGTTAAAATTTGAGCTATAAATTTCTTCTTAACTTTTTAACAAAAGTTTCAACCCAATTATGTTTTTGTAAGATTAATTAAAAATTTCCCGTTTATTTTAATTAAAAACTAAATATAATCTCTTAATGAAATACAGTTGCATAACTATTCACAAAATGTTACATTTCAATCAAATTTGTAGGAAAATGTTATTAAAAGTAACTTTGAAATACATATATAGAATGCAATCTTTTTTTATATATATTAGATCTATTAACTTTATAGAAATAACTATCAACATGAATATTTATTTCATATTTTTTTTTCATAGAATTCCATTACGTTTGGACGTGCTTTACGTTAAATGTAAAGTCTATTTTAAATATCTATGAATGACAGATTTCTTATTTTTTTCAAAATGATAATTTTTTTTTAAAATGAATTCATATAAATTTTTCATAAAATATCATTATAAAATATTATTATAATACCTATACCTATACAAATTTATTTAATTTAAAACGTTCCAATGAATTGCTTAGTTCCATTATATAAAGGTGTAAGAAATCGAATATTTTTAATTACATGTTAACAATATTTATAAAATTTTACACAGATTTTAAACAAATAATTTAAATTATTCAATTTTTTAAGAAAAACCACGATAATCGTGGAACTAAAAAATTATTTTTCATTAGAAGTATGTTTACGATAATAAAACGAACAGGGTAAAAAACGTGATGTCCATTCTCAACTGTTTTTGCTATATTTACGACGGCACTGGCAAGAAACTAAGACAAGCGTCTATTCAAAGTAACAGACCAAAAAAGAGAAAAATGACATTAATTCTCAACTGAAAGTTTACTGTACAACAGTAAGGTTATTTCTTAAAATATTTCTTCAGTTTATTGGCTAAATGTCCTCATCTCTTATCTTTGATCTCATTTTTTCAGAGATATGCACATAGGAAAGATATAATTAATTATTTTCACTTTTCCAGTAGTTGTTTATGTTGTTTGAGCAACAATCAATAATAAAAATATTAAATTTTCTACACATAAAGAGAATACATTAAAAAAAGGATTCAAACGTTCGAAATGCAAAAACGAAATTGCATTTCGAATTTTTCATTTTAATACGCGTTTCGAAAAAGAAATATTTGATCTAGACATAAGTAAATAAATTCTCATTTTATTATCTTATTTAAACGTAATCTTTGAAGTACTTTGACAACGTTGAATTAAAAAAACAAAACAAAAAATTCTTTTCTCAAAACACGCTTTCTGTAATTCTGACATTTTGTGACTTAACTGGTAAGGCTAAATATTATACAATACATTTTAGTCGTATCAAATAATCAAACAAAGCTATAATTGTGTGACATTCACTTGTTTTTTTTAAAAGTCAAAGAATTAAATTTTGAAAAAAGAACACATGGACATGTATTAATTTATTCATTTGTGATTTACTATCATTTTAATTAATTATTTTTAAAAAGGTTTTTTTTTTTCATTTATAATGTCAGATCCTTTTTTATGTGTCAAGTGAGGAGCTTCTTGTTTGCTTAAAGCATATTAATTAATTTTGCAGGATAAAACACTCACATCAGGTGACATACCTTTATTTTAAACATTTTTAATTTCAGGTTCTAAAATTTTCAGTAATCGGTAAATTTAAGTTTGTTCCCTCTAAACACTTGCAGAAAAATATCCTTTTTAATTCTGCATCGGTGTTAAGATTGACTTTCTTTTAAACATCCCTAGTTGAATACTACTTTTAAACAACAATCCTTTTATGATTAAGAGAAAGAAAATCACTGCTTACATAAAAACTAAAAGTAAATATAAAATATTTATATATTTCGATTTGTTTTCGAGAATGAAAATATTATTCAAATCATTCAAAATTGTACTGTACGTTTAAAATTATAAATTGTTCATAAAGTATTTTACTGATTATTTTTGAATTTCCAATTTCAAAAGTACGTTCATTTCATTATACAAAAAATATGAGGACGAACTATTATGAAATATTAGTCACTATGCTATTAACATAAGTATACGAGAATGAAGACCCAGTCTTCTTTTTTTGTGTGCACAAAAATGAATTCAATTAAGAAATTATATTAATTTCCAAAAAATATTACTTAAGTGATGTTTCATACGTATACTATATTGTGTATATATATATATATATATATATATATATATACTGAGAGAGAGGGGGTAATATATATATGTAAATTAAGTTCTTAAGGACATTTTTGTAAATGAAAAATATTTTGTTTCCCAATTTAAACTAATGACATTTCTGCCTTAATAGTCACTTTTATTTTCTTTCAACTGTTGGCTTGCCGAGAACTAATTAAACTGCTGAATCAGCAATAATTATGAAAATTCTCTTTTTTTTTCTGAAGCATTAAAGCTCTTAACTCTTTCTATTGGTTCTCTTTTGCAAATGATCTATGACGCATTAGACACGCGCTCTCGAGTTCGGCGTATTCAACATGCTAAAAAATATCATTTTGCAAGATCCACAAAAATCCTTTAAGAATTACGAAGATCAGCTCAAAATAAGAAATAACAAATATTGATGACATCATTCATGAAAACTTGATCATGTATTCTAGTGTCCAAAAGTTTAGTTTTGGTAGTTGTATGAACAAAGAAGGAAATCTCTTTTTTCGGGAAATGGGAAGATTGGATCTTGGAGACTATAAAATCGTTATAAAATAAGAAAATCGAGCAATTAAATGATAAAAATTACGTTTAATATCTAAAGAAACGGTTTTACAGAAAACTGGGCATTAAAAGGATTTCACACCTCAGAGGGGAAAAAATAAATAAAAAAAGTGATACACTGCATTTTAGTGAGGTGTGCGGTCACTTCAGATAGTCAAGAACGCTGCTCAACTATCTCCTATATTTCCTATGACATTGTGGATTATTTGAGATTTCTAAGAGTTTCAAACGTCACGATGAACACTTTTCCGTTCTTGAAAGGAGCTTGGAGTGTGTGGAAGTACTGCAAGATGTCTTTCTAGCATATCACATTAATGTACGATAGGATTCAATTTCAAGAACCTCGTCGTTCAGACTCACCTAGTAAGAAAACTGCCTCTTTCATCGGCCTTTAATTCATCTGTTAATAATTTTTATTTATCCATAAACATGAAGGGGTAAAATAAAAAAAAAAATATGTGATATATGAAATAAGTAAAATATAATACACAATGTAAAATAAGAAAAATAGGTGCAAATCGGGAATAAGGTGTCCACTAGGAATTTGGCAACTTTTGGTAGCGTTGGCGACTCTTAGGAGCGATAATTGGTGATTTAGGTCATGGTAACCCTACGCATACTCAATGCTTAAGTCACGTTTGGCGACCTATCCAAGAACTCGCCAAACTGTCGCCAAATTCCTAGGGACTCCCTATTCCCGATTTGTACTGAAAAATATAATGCTGCATTATGTAAAATGGGTAAAATGTAATAAATTTAAATAATTAAAAAGTGTTAGTAAAAACTATGAGGTAAGTTTAACATAAATAATAAAAAAAAAAAACAATTAGAAAGAATAGTCGAAAAACAGAACAAAATAAAGAAATGTTTGAAATAGAAGAGAAATATATTCATAGTGCGTAGCTCTTTCTGGAAAGGAAGAGAGTTGTTTGGTCATGAAGAGTCAGCGGTGTTTCGAACACTGGACAAGAAAAAAAGAAAGACAACCTTTGTTTATGTGAATATAATCAGTTCATTTAATCATGATCTCATTACGTAGATGACAGAGATTTTTCTTAAAAACATTTAAAAAAAAAAAAAAAACTCGATTGGATCCAAATTCCAAGTACTGATTGGCAACAAAAAAAATGTTGCTCAACCATCGCTAACTTAGTAACAATACCATGAAATCCAAAAAATTCTCAAAAATTAATTTTTTATTCTCATAACTCTTATATAAAATTCACCCAGTTTTTAGTCTTGGCCTATTTATGCGGGACGAACTCTTCATAGGACGTTTAACTGAACACTTAGCCGTCATTTCTTCTTTCTGGGTTTTTTTTTGATAAAGATGGTGTGACGTTGGGCTATTAGCAATTTTCTCTTCACTAACTTTGGGGACTTTAACTGAGATTGATTTCTATAAATAACAATTTCTTTTCAACCAAAATGAAACGTGATTAGGCAAATTAAAGGCAGGTAGAAATAAAGTGAAATTGATTAGATAAGAAAGTATATAAACAAAGCGAAATTCACACTATTAAGGTCGAGTGTCACTAGCGTTTATTATATGCCTTACGGGTGATAGAAGGGATCAAGAGTTACTACGGGCAATAGTGAAGTCAAAAAATCAAGCCAACCTCAACGGGGAAGACTTTGGTAAGATACTCTTAATTCGATATTAGTTGAACGGGTAATCTATCTAGGGTGTTATCTTGGAGACCAGGAATCCATCAATCATTATAGTGCAAGTCTGTTGAATAAATAATTGTGTGATATTTGTCTTGTGTCTATCCTTGCAGATTATTGAATTTTTAGTGTTAGTTATATTTGATTGAGTTATGGCACAAGAGTCGAATAGAAATACTCATTTGCCTCAATTTCTGGTATTCAAGCAATTATTACAAAATCACTCTACCTCGGCAGAATATCGGTTCCTTCGTACACATACACAGGGATGTTTCGAATGGTGTTCCCGAAAGGAAGAAAAATCACCACGAGAAGAATATTAGAGAAATTATGCCTGGTTTGAAAACAATGAGTATCCTGAATTTTTACGGTAAACGTTGTAGGCTACAGGCATTCATAGCAAAATCAGGCTGCACAGACGAAAATCAGTTTTATCGTTCGTTACATAGACGAAAGAGCCTCGCTATTGTCTCCATAAAATGTTAGTGATTTTTTTTTCTATTATTCTTTAATGGTGTTCAATGTTTTTAATTCACTTTATCTTTAAACGTATTTTGTACCTTTACAATGGTAAGGAAATTGTTATCATTCTGCTTCCTTTAGAAATGATTTCGAGTTTCAAAATCGAGTATTTTATTCCTTTCCTAATATTTTTACATATTTTCTATAAAGCGAAACTCTTTACGACATATATTGTAATCTATTGTAACATCTTCAAATGAAAATAGCTCGTTTGGCGCCATTTTGGCACGATTTTTAAAATATCTCCAAGCAGAAAGATAAAATAGGACTTTACACAAAACATGTTGCAAATTAGTTTTAATTGAACAATGTATGAAAACAATCTTGATATAAATTTATTTTTTTTTTATTCCCGACATTCATTTCGGTAGAGTGATCAGGATTTTATGACTTTTTTTTTTATTGATGTCATGATTTTCGATAATTTCTAATTTTCTACCCTCACCGCAAAATAAATGTCAATATATGACATATTCCCGATGGAAGAAGGTTCCAAAAAGATTCTTTCTACAGTAAAAAATGTTTTGATTGAAAAGGCAACATTTTATAATTAGCCTTTTGAAGAAGCTGGCCGTAAAAACATTATGTTTCCTTAATTTTATTTCTTTATAAAAATTCAGAATATTGATCAATATTTTACCGAGGAGTAGACATTTAAGGTTCTCTAACTATCAAGTTTGTTTTACGAAGAAAAACGTATCTTTAAAAGTTAATTTTCAATAGATTTAATGAAAGGAAATGTCGAATCCCAAAAAGATGTAAAAAACAAATCTATTTTTTATGAAAACTTATTTTTTATTCTATTCTCTAAAAAACAGCTAAGAAACTTTCTTGTTGGAGATATGTGATATACATTATTCCAAAAAAGTAATAGAGTAGATAACAAACTGAATAAATAATCATATAAAAATATATATTGTGTATTTTTTAGTAATGTTACTCAAATGTAGTTAAAAAAACTCTCAAATATTCATATTCTGAATATAAATATGTGCAGAATTTGTTTGAGATTGTTACATCCGCAAGGGACTTCGCAGTATTATTTACATTGTTTGCTTCATAAGTATTTCTTTAATTTAACTATGCAATCGAATTCCTTTGTTTTTTCAAAGTCAAGAGTTATATTTCCTCATGACATCAGTTTAATGCATCTATTGCATAAAAGTGATAGCATTTTTTCTCAGAAGTCATAATGCATTATATTACCCACAGAAGGGGCTACTCTTTTATATCTTATGAATGTCGCCCCTGACCACTTACCAAAAATTTATTTTGTTTTCCCGTATATTTTTTTATGTCTGCTTTCACCAGCAACAAAAATAATTTTCAAAATACGTCATTATAAATTTCTGAAGAATTTTTTTCAAGATGGAAATAAAATATATGCAATAAATACCTGATACCTACTATCACCACTACTGTACTCAATTTTCAAAAATATATCGTAATAAATTTCCTGTAATTTCTTTCTTTTTGATTGAAGTGAAACTTACGTATAAATTAAGTATTTCATTTACTTATCCAATTACATGATTACCTTAAATCATATGTAAATTGTAATCAAAATACAACTGAAATTAAATAACATTATTCAGAATTTTAAGCTGAGAGGCAGCTTTTTATTTATTTTTATTTATTTATAATTTTTTTTTGTGTGTCAAGGATTTCAAACTATGTCTTTTTGGTTTGGCTATGTCCTTGGTTAAATTTTAGGGTCAAATGATTTTAATATTAATTTTCTTTTATTAGCCATTCAAGAGGTTATTGTTTTACGTGGGTTACTTTTGGCGTATCAGATTATTTAAAAAAATTTATCGTTGGCTTTAATTTTAATTACATTTAGCTTAAGTATATTAAAATTAATAATTTATGATTTCCTTCAATTTTAATATCAGAAAAGTCAACTTTGTTATTTCTCGATATTTTATCGTGTACTTCGATTCTTATATTTAATTCAGTAATGTAATAATAATTATAAAAATTGAAGCACACCTTGGGTGGTTAAATGTGTTCTTTGGAAAACTTTACAAATAACTAGTTATTTAAATATCATTTCTGAATGAAAAAGTTACCTCTGACAGACTCTTAATGTTTGAATTATGCTAAATATTTTATCTGTCCTGCTATTAAATTCTTTTTATTTTGCATATCGCAAATGATATTTTATCGGAGATTAAATATAAATTAAGAAATATGTATAAAAATGGATAAAAGTCAAAAAAGGAGTGAATGAGAATGTTATATTTTCCTTCGATGTATAATTTATTCAAAAACAAATTTCAACAAGACTTTTTGCGAACTGTTACCCATGAACAAAAACACTTTTATTATTTTTTTTTGTTCAGAAACTTCTTATTCTAGTGCAGTTAGAAACAGTTGTCCCTGTAACAACATTCAAAATAATGTATACTGATTCGTTATCATTAAGAACGCGTAAATACAAATTTTAGTAATTGAACCATACTTCATAGTATATTCATTTTCTCAACCCCTTAACTACTGATTCCTTTTCGCCAACAACTCCTAATTACAGTAGTGACGTTATTATCCATCTCGTCTATCACCTTAAAAGTTGCTCAAATAACAAATCCAAACTTCAACTTCGATTCAAACACCGATAAAATGACAGACATTCACCTGCTGCGAGTATTAACAACTTTTATCAAAAATCAAAGAAATCGCTTACCGGAATATGATACGAGCAAATCTTCCAAATGATGAATCACCGAGAGAACGTTGAGTCCTAGTCTTGACAAACCATGTAGATGTAAAAGAAAGCTAACGCGCTAGCACTCTTCCGAAAACTTAAAAATGTTTCAATTCATTTCTCTCTCGCTTTTATATGTCTCAATAATAACAATTCATTCCACTTCTAAAATTTGATTTGCATAAACCTGCTTTACTTGATCAGAAAGAAGTTGAAAATTTAAATTTAAAATAAAAAATAAACCCTTGATGTCAATTTATATGGTTTCATGTATAGCCCATGTAACGCTGTTTTATAACTCAGGAATCTTTCTTGATTTAATTAGTTTCAAAATGCAGTTGTGATATAATATATATATATCTTATTTGTTTCACTACTTCAAACAAATTAATTGTAATTTGGTAAAGTTATTGTTGTTCTCGCGTTAGAATAATACATGTAGTATTAAGCGATTGAAAATAATCTCGACTTCTACAACTCATAGTATATTTACATAAAATACTTTGGGGATAACCTGCTATGACGACATAATGACGTAGCACCTCAATGACGATCAAAAACTAAGTTAAAGCTTAGTCACATAAACGCAGCGTTTCGCAGATCATGGGGCATGAATATAAGTTCTGAACAATCTCATCTCAGTGAGTTGATTGATTGATAAAAGTATTGAATATTACATATTGTTTAGTAACTCTACAAATTATTCATCGTTTCTTTCTAACTCTACCCTGAATTAGTCAGTAGTAAATGATATTCCATCAATATACTCAAAGCGATCTGTGTAATTCTACAGCACAAAAAAATAAAGGGGGAGGGAGGAAAGATGTTCACAAAAGATTTCATTACTTCATTAGGCATTACATTAAATATCTGGAAAAAGACATTTGTAATGCCTCAATGCTCAAAAATAACTACAACATTTAAAATTTTTACTGCAATCTTCTTAAACACAATTGAAGTGTTTGTTCTTCGCTGGCTGAAGAATCGTAACTATTAGTCCGACTATCTACTTCAAAAGTCCTTTTGAAGGAACTCGAATGTAAACGTGGTCTCGTGCCATTAGGAGTAATCGGAGCTTAATTCAGCAGATCGATAACGATTCTAAAGGCATGAAACAGAACTTTGAACTTTCTCTGTTCTCACTTATCATCTATTATTCAGCGAGGAATCGACATCGAAAGTAGAGAAGAGGAATCCAAGAAACAACATTCTGAAAGAAGAAAAGAAATAAAAGGCCTAACTACACGTGGCTAAATAGAAAAAGAAGAATGTACAAACTTTTTCACCATTTAACTTTGTCCATTTAACATCGTACTTTGGATCATTATTCTTAATTTTTTTCGGTTCGTTTAATGGTTAATGGATAATGTGTGAAGAATATATATTCTCAACTAAGAAGTACACATGATGTTGCATAACTTATCTTGAAATTTCTTTTACAGATGATTCATTTATTGCGATAAAACCTCAAAATTAAATTTAAGCAAAATATTGTAAGATATAAAATATATCTTTAAACTATGATCCATACAGCATAGCGGTGTACACCGCTCAGGAAAAGAAAAATTTATATCGTTTTATGAAAAAAAAAATCTATATTAGAAACAATATTTATATCAAAGCTTATATAAAAAGGTATAATACTTTTACTTGTATTTGGTTTGAATTAAAGCAAAATTAAAACATTAAAAATTATGTATAAATGAAATCATTAAAAGTATTAAATGCAAACTCACAGTAATATCGGATTTATGTGATTGGTTAACAATCAAAGAAGTAAATAGATTTCGATTCAGGTGTCTAACAGTGATTTTGAATTCAACGCGAAGTGAACAAAATATTATTAAAATGTAGGAAATGACATAAATTTGAGAAAATTATTATTGTTTCGAGTTCTAGTAATGTATTACTCTATAACTATGTTATCACATTACTTTGTTTACAATCGATTGTTTCTTTTGATATTATTGAAAATTAAATTTTGAAAGAAAAATGTTCACAAGAGCAAAATTCTTAATCTTAATTCATAAATGTATGACAAAAACTGTTTTAAGTACCATCATTTGTTTTTAAAAACTGAATTAAGTGCATTCATGTTTATAAACACTATAAACCTACCATTTCCAATATTTATTTCTGTAGACCATGCTGTTTTCCGAGACCAAATGCTTTCTTTGTATACAATTATAGCTACACTTTTCAGGGCAATATTTGGAGATATTTATCTTTATTGATTCTATTTTGAAGTGTTATATATTTTCACAGAAGTATAAAGCATATCAAACACATATTGTTATTTTAGATCATCTGCTCCGTTTAAAATTTAGGATATATTTTTCCAAGGGCTTCGACTGATATACGATACTTATCCATAAAGAAATATTTCAAATATAAGTACTGTTCTCAAGTTTAGTTTTATTACAAAACATTTCAATTAAAAAATTTCTAAAAATTTTTTCACAAGCGTTTGCTATTTTTGGGTAATACAGTTATAAAATCAATATTTTCTAAGATTCACAAATGCCATTTTTAATATCATATTATAATTTCATTTTTGATATATTTATATATACATATATATTAGCTTTTCCCTAACTTGATTCAATATAAAAAATAACGGCTCATTTCGATTTGAAATGTGGTCGCGGTAAGTTAATGATTATTGTCGTGAACTCGCGGTTGCGGTTTTCGTCGAGTCGAAGGTTCGAGTCCTGATGCCTTTAAAGACCCGTCTTGTAGCCGGGACTGTTTCACGTTAAATCTATCGAGGTCCAAAGTCCACCTGTTTGCGTGACATCAAAATTAGGAGATGGGGATGCAAGCTCAGGTGTCGTCTTCGTCACTTGATCGAAGTTCCAATTTGTGAGGTTGGTCGCCAATATCCCTGGTAGTGTTTCCAGTGCAACATCAATGAAACCATTCAATCAGTCACTCGATTTAAAAAGATTTTGAGCACATAAAAAAATAAACAGCTATTCTAACAGAAAGTTTCAATTGCTTTATTTTTCCAATGGATGTGTTATGGTTGATTATTTCATATATTATACTTGTAATAATATAAGGTGTGGCTATTAAATAACAGGACTAACGCTGGTACAGATTCATTACGTATGTTCCAAACGCCAGTGACCGACAGATGTTGAACGTGAGCATTTTTTTCGAATGCAATACATCTCGCTTCTGTAAACAATTCCGTATAGCCGTAGCCTTCGTACGCATTGTGACATATTCAATTTTTAAAAACAAACGATTTGTTCTTAATATGATACTTTTTTAAGATATTATCTGTCCAACTTATAAAGGCAGACGATTTAATTTAATGTGATACTTTTTTTAAGATATTATCTGTTCGACTTTGAAAGGCAGACGATTTAATCTAATGTGATTCTTTATTTAAGATATTACCTATTCTACTTTTAAAAGCAGACGATTTAAATTTAAAGTAATACCTTTTTCAATATTCTTTATTAAGATATATTTTTTTGGCAACACCAGATCATAGTTTTGATTTTAGATAATTTACTGGCAACGGATATGAAATTTAGTATTGAGTTTGGTTCCAAGAGGTAATGACGAACGTTGATAAATGGTTGCTTGTGTAAAATTGTGTCTTGAATTTATGTTTGAAGAGGTGTGCGCAAATAAATTTGGTGTCCTGAAAACAAGTCATTTTTATTAATAGTCTTCAATACAGTGCTGCATTAAGGTTACTTTTTGTTTCGCCGGAAAAAAAGAAAACAGAACAATAAATTGTTATGAAATTTCAAATGAAACTAAGAAAACCATTACTGAAATTTATAATTCATTAAAAGAAGTGTATGCAATTAATCTTCATCGCTTGCATGTGTTTTTGAGTGGTTTAAGATTTTTCTAGATGGTCGAAAAGATGTTCGAGATAATTCACGCCCAAGTTGCCCTCTCAAGTCAAAATTGGATGTCAATATCGAAAATATTGGTACTCTGGTTCCATCTGACTGTCAGTGAAGAGTATTCATGAGATTTCAGAGACTGCAGAAATTGATATATAATCCGTAAGGCAAATTTTTTTACCAAGACAATGCGTCGGAACATTCCACATTATCAGTCAAGTTGTTTCTAACCAGTGTTAAATAATCCGCTTTATTCGTCGGAACTTGAACCATTATGTCTGTTTCCTAAGGGGGGAAATCTGAATTGAAAGAAACAAGATTTGATTTCGTTGCAGCTGTGAAAGAGAAAGCGGCACGCTTCCTGATGAAGCTGACAGAAGAAGACTCCCAGAGTTATTTTTGAACTATGGACGATTCGAATGGAGAGTTTTCGGGCATAAGATGGATGTATTTTCAAAGTTTGAATTAGTGAATATTTATGAAAGCAAAATATAATATTTTAAAGCGTCAATCTCATCACTGGAAATTGAGCTCAAGGGCCGAGCGATGCGTATTCGTATTCTAAGGTGGAACTATTCGTATTCTAGAGGGATTTTCTAAATACCTTTATTAGATGGCGTCCTGTGACCATTACTTTTGAACTGAATAGTAGTTTTAAGATCTTGACCTTCAGTTTGATCACAGTCTGCTCACCAGCTGTTGTGGTGGAGGAAGAAAAGCGTTATGTGTAAACAAACTGAACGTAGGTTTTTAAACTGTCATGTGATGTACATTTGAGTTTTTGATTCTTCAGCGAATGTTTTTTTTATGTATATTTTATTTCTTTCCTTTTATCGCTGTTCTAACAGTTATGTTTGACTTTGCTTTCCTTTTGGATGTATTTCGTTTACTTCTCTTTTTATTTGACAAGGTTTGGGCTCCTGTTTATTAATGAGAGAAAGCGTTGTTTATCAGAAAAATATACTCACACGGTGGACGATCCAATTAATGGTGAGAGTGTGATTAATTTTCTAAAGGGTATGAAAAGAATATTTCTAGAGATTCTGAAGCGGACATTTTGTCAGAGACGGACAAAACAGCACTTTGCGCGTTTCTCCACACTTCGAAAACTACCACACTCGGTCTTCATATTAAGTTTTGTAACTTCTTGCAAATAATTTTTATTGTATATTTTTTAAATTCATTTTTAAGTGTATTGATACTTTTATCAATAAAACTTCGCAATAATTTCTTTTTAAAATTATTTCTCAAAGTAAGTACTTCTTTATATATTTTTTCTGTAAATTAAAGGAAAAAATTATTCAAAATGTTAATTTTAAAATATATAACAGCTTACTTAGTAATCTAAAATTTTATTAAAAATTATAATATTGAGACGAAAACTGTTATTTGTGTGATATTTTTTCTTTAGTTACGCTTAGCGACGTAAAGCCCCTGGCCCGTGTGACGGTTTCTTTCTATTCTCCTCCGTCCTCACAGAACGTCATATGCCAAGGCATACCATCCCAAATGGGATAATAGCCCCTCTTTGTAATAATTATAGATAAATAAGTGTACTTTGTATTATTTAATGAAATCATAAAACTAAGTAAATGTAAGAAAGTAAAAAAAAAATAATCAGACAAACTGTACAGGAGGAAATTGATATTAAAAATTATTTTTAATGTAATTTCTGACTTCGAGGAAAGATTCTTTGATTAATATATTTTTGTTGGATACAAATAACCCTCCTTAGCAACTTACCTGACGACCAAAGTTTGAAAGAACTTAATGTTACAAACTAGCAATTATGCTTCACTATAAAGTCTATCTTTTAACGGAAAAGAGAAATTCATAGAGATTTCGTTGAATACCAGGAAACCTTAAGCAATGATCCCAAACCTTGGCGACAAAACCTCTCGATAGTGCTGTATCATTTCAAAATTCTCGATTGGAAGATAGGTTATGTATTTTTCAACTTTTGTAATCTACCGTATGAAGAGCAAAGTATTTCTTTGAAGATTTGTCAGTAATGCTAATTAGTTAGTCGTTGAACTGAAAGTTATTGTAAGTTCTGTTTTCTAACTGTTTGTGTCGCTGTTCGGCGCAAGTAATGTATTTGCTCCTGTCTGTACCGTTAGTCTGTACAACTTTGCTTCCCAATTTCATCTTTTCCTGAATATTTGTAAATAAATTGGCGCTTTCTATTGTCATTCTTTTTGAGATGTTTTCACTTATACACCCACATGAGAAACTTTTGCTACAATAAAGTATTTTCTATAAGATATTGAAAAGTTCTGTTAATGATATAAGCGAGAAACCTAAGTAAACTCAATTCCTATAATTTATAAACTTTTTGTTGTAGTATATTTTATTCGAGTCGTGAAAAGACTTAGAAAGTTTAGAACTGATGCACATATATAAGAGTTTAGACGATAAATCGAATTCAACCATTCTCATTGCCATTAAAAACTTCTATTTCTCACAATATCACATTTCTTAAATTCCTTTAGTATTAATCTATATTATAAATATCCGAAAGAAAAATCTGTATATCTTTTCGAAAATAGAAATTCGCTTTAAAATTAAAATGATTTTCGCAATAAAATGACTATATATATATATATATATATATATATATATATATATATATATATAT
>BMAW01005754.1:22681-47404 GCA_019974015.1 Nephila pilipes | reverse complement strand
TGTGTGTGTGTGTGTGTGTGTGTGTACTTGTGCGTACGTGCAATAAATTTTATTTATCTGTGTTTTTTAAAAAAATATTATTTTAATACAATTCTTTTCAAGTTTAAAGTACTTTAACTTACATTATTATTATGTTGTGGGAATCTGTTTACCTAATAGCTTCTTTCTTCTATTAACTAAAATAAATTCCGAGCAAATATCCTTTTCTTTCGTATTATAACTATCGGATTCCAGCTAACAGTGTCTTTTCTGCAACTGACATTTGCCGCTTTAGATGCGTAACTTTAAGCGCTGTGCTCATCATGGCTTGGTTAATATCAATTTGTAAATTGCTTCAACATAACTTAATGAACATAATGATAAATTAGAATTGAACGTGACTGCATCTTCATTTCATCCTAATCTAACATCAATACACCCACAAGCATAATATCAACAGAGATCATTCATCTATACCCTGGTGTCCAAGATTTAAATTTACTTCGTAAAATATGAAATACTGTAAGTAACTATTGTTTAATTTGTTCGAAGTAACTTGTAGAGAATAATCTGTAGAAGATGGAGCTTTGTCTTAATGTAAAACATTTCAATCTACATCTTCTACCGAAAAAAAACATGAACAATTCGGATCGTGAAATAAACCGGCACCCACCGCATGACCAGTTTGTTACGATAGTCCGCCATTTTTTGGCACTCATGCTATAACTCAATCTAATAAATTAATCAAAAATTACAAAACTCTAATCGAGGATATCCAAGACTATAGCTTTTTTTATTTATTATCACTGCAGAATATCCAAAGTCGCTCTCTCTCGAACTTAAATCTTACTCACAGTTTTAATCTATCATTTAAATAAGAAATATATCTCTTACCAGTCCACTCGTTCTTTATTTCACTAATTTCTTTTAAAGTAAGCACGTAGATTAATGTTGTTAGGGACGTAGATTAATGGGACTCACTTCAATCCCCGAAATCAACACTAATTTCTCTCTCGGTAATAATTCTCTGACAGCCAGTCCTTATCTTCTATCTCCTTTCATTTTCCGTTAATTGCATATAATTTATGTATATCAATGTATCTAAATCATTTTATTTCATTTCTATCCTCTTCTAATTTGCATAATCATTCATTTTGTTTGGGAAGGAATTGTAATTTTTCACAATCAACTCGATAGAAGTCCCCGAAGTTAGTGAATAGAAAATTGTGAATAGCCCAAAGTCACAAGTTATAAGACAGGTTTTTTTTTTTCAATTCATGGGCAAAGGAGCATTGTAAATTATTAAACAGAACGAATAGTGGTATGAATACGATAAATATGTTTGTGAAAAAAAGAACCGTAGGACCCGGACGAGCACTAACCGAAGTGACTCTGAATTTTAATATACTTTAGTGTGTAATCTCAAAAGTACGGTAGAGGCTTTAAAATGCAAGAAATGTTAACCGACAATCAGTACACGATCATCCAAGTGTACAAAATGTCCACTAAGACCGACATCTTTGAATAACTGTATGACTCAGAAGGACAGCTGGGTCTGTAAACTAAGTTCGGCGCTCACAGCCACCACAAGAGAATGAGTTTCCAGACAAACTGCTTACGGAAGAATCAATAATATTAACCTCAATATCAGACGAAAAGCATTTTGCATTCCACTTAATTCTACACATAAACGCGCTCATTTAAACTGGAGTTTATGACTTCAGTGTTGGAGTTTGGGATAGTGGGCCCATTGGATGTTCAGTGATGAGTCTCGATTCAATCTGAACCCTGATTTTCATTGGCTAATGATATGGCAAAAATTTATTTTCACCTGGAAAATATCACATAAATACATCTTTTTCTATGAAGGTGGTCATGTCGTGGGTGCACCTTGTTATGGTACGAGCAAGATCGACAACTTCTTTGAAACGGAAAAATACCCATCATACGCAGTGGCTTCTCACTTATTTGATCTGAATCATATAAAGCATGTATGGATTTTACTCTGGAGACAACTTGCAGGCCTTTCTTACCCACCAAGCTCCGTTCCAGAACTGAAAAGAGGTCTTCATGATGTTTGGAACTCAGAGTCCACAACTCATCCACAATATCATAGCAAGTATATAAAATCTTTGTGCAGTGTGCTTTACTATCAGAGGTGACCACACACCTTGTTAAACTGTAGTACGTCTTTTAATTTCATATGTATTTCGCTGAAGTGTAAACTCCACTTATACCCAGAGTTTTCTTTCAGATTATTTCTTTGAATAATAAAAAAGTGATTATTATCGTCATTTCGCTCAATGTTTTCTAATTTTATAACTCTTTTACACGAGCGTAACATACTTCCCGCTATTGCCACTTAGACTGTCTTCATTATTCATATAATTACTAATAATACACACACACACACACACATATATATATGTAATGATTTAACTTAATTCCTATTAGTTTCTCACAGTAAAAATTTAATTTCCTAATTTTTTCCATTATCTCCTTCAAAAGATAGTGTTCATTCTTATTTCCTGATACAATTCCTTTTTAACTTTAATTTATGCAATTACGCGCTCTTAAAATCTGCAAAGTCAGCTTTTCCCCACGCTGCAGACTTGTAAGGATGTTCCCTACCAGACTTAAGGTCTACACTTAGATTCCCTTGAAATCCCTCCATCCGTACTACATGGTCTCTGAAGTGTAAAGTGAAATTTACCTGATATATAACGAAAAACACAGAGAAACAACCTCTTTTGCTCATGCACTCCTCTCTGATGATCATCTGCGATTTTTATGGTGTTTTCTCTTCAGCCTTGATGGCCGAAGCCGGACTAAAGTCTGCTGCAATAAAATAAAAGCTTATTTCGGTCATGTATTGAATGTTTCGTTATTGTTGAACTAACATTTTATATCATTCGTGATATTTATATATATAATATTCCATCTAAAATGCTACTAAATGAATGTTAGTTTTAGTACAGTGACTGAAATATAAGCTTTATTCATAATAGTTAGGATAACTATTTATAGTACATTTACTATTTTCATTTTTTTTTTCTTAATAGGTTGCTGTAGTTTTTTCAGATTGCATCATATTCCCCGAATCGCTGTTATTAAGAGCACAACAAACTATCACGTCTTTTTTTTGCAAAATATTACAAAATCAAATAAATCGAAAAAATTTATCTGGATAAATGAACTTACGAATTCAGTATAAGACGGAATATTTATAGATAAATGTTTTTATACTCTCAGTAAGAGAAATACAAACAACTATAATATAAAATATTGTTACTATGTGTGTAATCATACATAGAAAATTTCAATAATTTAGTCCTTTATTTTGTAATTTGTAACTAAACAGAGCATCTATGATATGTGGAAGATAAAATAGCAAATTAATTACATTTATAGCTGCAATTATGTGTATAAATTACAAGTGAAGGTATACAATTTATTTTCTTTTAAATTTTTAACGTTCGATAAGAGTAATGTATACCTAAATAGTGTTTATTTTGTATTATTTCAAATCGAAGCAGTTGTCAAATAACCTTTATTATCTGAGTAATTTGATAAAAATATCACCTGCCAAAAAAAAAAAAAAAAACTTGCCTACAAAACAAATGTTATAGTGTTGTGGCATGTAGCCGGCGTGACTACTTCCTAGTTGTTGATCAGTATTATGAACTGTAACTCTGCTACATTTAAATGTTATATGTTTAAATGAAAATCAATTGTGGGTGTTATTTTGATATATATCTCTTAAGAAAATTAATATTTCTAAAACACTGGAGTGTTTAGTTTAATTTGGTGCGTTTTTTTATTTTATTCTAGATAGAAATTATGCAGATTGAACGAGTTCTCAAAATATACCAAATTTATATTAATTCCTATGACAATTTGATTTGTTATGTTAGCTACTATTTTTATTATTATTTAAGAGTTATCTCACGAAGGAGATATGTGGGGAATGGACTTAATCT
Source organism: Nephila pilipes (assembly GCA_019974015.1). Lineage (NCBI taxonomy): Eukaryota > Metazoa > Arthropoda > Arachnida > Araneae > Nephilidae > Nephila > Nephila pilipes. The sequence continues at coordinate 43,445 of BMAW01005754.1, read as the reverse complement.
TCACTAAATAACAACATATGCGAAGAAATAGTAAGCTATGAACACAATTAAAATATCCTATTATAAAGACCATATATTGTTCTTTTCTTTGTTTCAAACATTTTGCAAAGTTGTTTGAGCTTCCTAAAAGTTTGAGCCATGAGAACTCCCCACCACCACCACCACTCATGTCATATATTGAAATACGGTTACGTTTTGCTGTGTAAGTCTATTAGATACAGTTTGGTTTATTTTTATTCTAGATGATATATCAAACAATTTATGCAGTTTTCTTTCATTTGCTGTTGTGTTTATTAAAGTGAACAATGCATTAAATATTTTATATACTTCCCTTCCATTTTTGTCTTGCTTTCCTACTCCTCTAACCGTCCAATATTTTGTTTGTTTCGTGGCTATTAAGAATTTAAAAGCTTGAGAAGGAATAAGAAAATCTAAATACTAATGTTTTATGCTTCACATCATTATACATGACACTTATTTATCACAAATAAGACTTACAGTATATTTTTACATGCTCTAGGCAAAGTAAGCCTAATAATGAAGGACACTTCGCTTGAGTTTTTCAATGTGCCTTTGAATAGCATTCTTTGCATCTTTCTCCTTTCGGTTTTGTTTTATTTTCTGGTATTTTACCGTGTGAAACTGCCAATATTTTCTTTATTGTTACTGTGATACTTTTTTCTATCTAAATATTTCTGTAAGGCTTAGTCAGCTGCTTTCTAAAGCTGCTAGCTGCTTTCTTTCCAACAACCTTTAGATAGATTTACATGTTCAAAAACAGCAAACGTATTTATTGCAACCAGGTCAATTGTAGAATATACACACAGACCATATCCTTGTCCCCCTTCATATGTAACTATATGCTACCTCTAATTTATCAGTAGTATCTATTTTACCTTTAGTTTCATCATAAAATGAAATTATGCCTGGTTCATTTCCTTTCGCTTCCACGCCATTGACCTCAGGATGCACATTTGAAAGGAAAATTACCGACTTATTATTTTTCTAACATTTGAAGCGTGTGACATATCCAACTGAAAAACAAATAATGTGAAAAAAAAATTTCTACTACGTGAAATCTATGGATCATTATTTGAGTTGTTGATCATACAAGAATTCTAAATTTATTTTTATATGTATGTTTATGTATATTCATAATATGAGTGGATTAGAACCCCGGCTGTTAAAATGTCATTTTTTTTTTTTTTTTTTTTTGTAAATAAACAAACAATTCTACAAGTCAGAAAATGTCATAAACTGAAAATCATTTATCTATTTCAGATATACTTAAAAAGTAAGATGTCATAATTAAAACTGAAGGGAGCTAACATGAGGAAATTTACAGAAATGGTTCTGTGAGGCCCATTCAAGTCAGAAAGGATAAAAAAAAATGTCAATTCGGAGAAAATGGAGAAATTCCATGTATGTTGATAAAGAGAAAAAAATTACCAATACAAAGTGAAAATTGAAAATCTCTTATTTGATTTTAAAAAAACAAATCGAAAATAGATGTGAAATAAATAAAAGCTAGTCTATGAGATTTCATGGCTACTTTTTTCATTTGATTTTATCCCATCGAAGTTACAACGATAACATTACAAATAAAACTAAATGCCGTAATAATATAGACGTAAACTCGACTACAAAAAGGTAAAATAAATCACATTTAAAATATAAATATATACATATCACCTTTAATATTATACATTTCCTTTATAGAAAATTGCTTAAATATTTATTCAAGATTATTTTCTATACCTTCAAGACGAAAAAAAATTGTTTTTTTCTGATTATTATTAAAGAAACTTGAGATTTATGTACAACTTGCCGTTTGAAGAATTAAATCGAATATCCTTAAGAAATATATTTATTTTAATACAAAAAATCCATTCAGTAGAATAAATTTACTCCTTAGAATAAAATAAGCTTTCTAATGCATAAATATTTTCTTCAATGATATTCTCTCCTCCCCCAAAAAATTAATTAAAATTCCATATACATGAAGACATTTTATTTTTTTTATCATTGGCAACATTTTTAGATGAAATCGAAATATAAGAATTTATGCATTTCGAAGTCTTAATATAATGTCATAATGGAGTTGCGGTGTTAGCGTAGGCGAATAGAAAAATTTAAAAATAGACAAGAGAGAACTTTATCTTTGCCTTTCTTTATTGTTTGGTCGATCTAAGGTTTCTTCCATTTAAAAGGCCGTGGCGTGTGATGATTTTTCACCTTTGTGCTAAAGCAGCACAGAGGTAACCTAAGTTGAAAAATTTCTTTTTGCCGAGTCAGACAAAATCGAAATCATTCAATAGCTAAACAACTTCTTTTTCCAGACTAAACAATATTCATTAAAGGGTAACTTTATCTCCTTCTCTTGAATTATTTATTTTTACTTATATCACTTCACCGTAGAATAGATCATTATCTTGACAGTATGTGAATTTAAAATCAGAACAGAAAGGGACATGACTCTAAATGATCTCTGAATTCGATTTCAGGTCTTATTTATATTTAAATACGACTTTTTCACTACTTACATTCCAAAATTTGGAGTCCCGTAATTTTTTTGCTAGCTGTAAATTGTTGATGTATTTCATTTAATCATTAATCTACCAGAATGAATAAGAAATAATTTATTTTTATTATTAATTTTTAAACTGTATCATTAATGGTCAATAAAAATAAATTCTTTCAAAAATTAATTGGGATGTTTTCGTTATAAATAATTTATGAAAGTTTGTATCATTACCTCTTTTTATTTAAACATTTTTCTCTAAAATATTGAATTATTCTAATAGTATTCACTTCAAAAATGTTAATTTGGAGTAATAGAGTGCATAGTAAAAGGTTTTATACGCAGTTAAATGCAAATATAAGATAAAAATATTAAAACTAAGAGTTATAATATATAATTTCAATCTTTAAGTAATGGTATATGTAGTTTATAATTTTTTTTTAATTATAAATGTTATATACAAGTGAACAAAACTAAATTTCTAATTTATTATTTAGTTTTCTTTTTGTATAACAAGAATAGTGGTATGACGTGGGACCTATCTTGATTTTTCCTTCATCTAACAATTTGATGATTTTTATCTTCCAATAATTAATGAAACGTGGTTCATGTAGATTAGAATTAGTAAAGTATAGGAAATTAAAAGAAATGCATATATAAGCAATTAAGTCTTTTTATACGGAGATTTTGTTATCAAGTAAGTAATAAAAATAGTAAGCTGAAGTAATTAAGCGAAACATCCGTATCAAACTTGGGTTCAGTAAAGAGCTTTAAGAATGAATCCACATAAGATTTACACAGGGTCAAGGATTCGAACGCGGTTGACTCGGTACGCGTCAAAGGTAAATTTATTATTTTAAACATTAAATCAGACGAGTATACGATCTAACTGACACATATAGAGTAGGATATGGATTATATACTGACTATTCATAGGTCTGAATAAGATATCTTGGTTATCCTTAATATTTGAGGATCTATTCATTTACCTGTGTTGATTAATAACTAATACATGTTTAGAATGGAAAAACAAGTAATTAATAACAGGACCTTACAAAATACTACTTCTAAATTTGAAACATAATGAAGTATCTGAAGCAAAAATAATATTAAGCATATTTAAGCTCTATATGTGTCGATGATGTATGATAATATGTGTGTGTGTTATTGTTGATGACGATGATGATGATATTGATGATGATGATGATGTGTGTGTGTGTGTGTGTGTGTGTGTGTGTGTGCGTGCTTCTATAAATTTTAATAAATTTTTTAAATATACTTCTAAGGCTTCAGTTCATATATATACTTCTTCAATATTACTTATATTTCAGAATATATGATTTTTTTTGTTTCTACATATTTTTTAATTCTCATTATATGTATATAAATGAATGCATTATTTTCCATCATAACGAATAATTTTTTCTTCCTTTTTAAACTGTTTAGATAAATAAAGTTTAATAAGGAAAATTAATGTAAAATAAAACAATCATAATATTATGTTAAAAAATTTAAATATTTGAAGACAAAGTTAATGAAAGAAATTTGAAAAAGTTCCCTTAATCATTTTATGCTTCACAATATGGACTTCTGCACTAATCTGATAATTCATTCTTTTTTGTGACTAGTCAAAAATTGAAAAAAAAATTGAAAGACGTATTAAATAAAATACTTTAAATGATTCTAACTTTGGTTATACATGTGAACATCTACAGTGTTTTTCAATTTCATGGAAAAAATTTCAGAATTTTTTATTACTTCGGTATTTGACTCAAAAATATGTATTACGGAATTTTTTAAAATAGCCAGTTAAGCTCTCATACTTATTAGATAGATCCAATAACACTGTAAATAAGATATAGTTATAATCAAGATATATAGTCAAATATATAATCAAAATATAGAATCAATAATCAAGTTCTATTCCCCAAATATATATATATATATATATATATATATATATATATATATATATATAAATTCTTTTATATATTGTTTTATTATATTATACATTATTTTATTGATTATATCACATTAAACATATAAATATTATGTTTTTAATGTGTCATAATCAATAAAGGAAATCATAAAGGTGGTAAGTTATATGACATATTTTAAAAGCAGCTAAAACTTAGAAACTATTAATGAAAAAATTCTTGTGTTTTTAACTTGTAGGTTTTGTTTCCTTTTCTTATTTTTGCCTTTTCTATGTAAAATCATAAATACTTATTATCCAGAAACTCAGTACAATGAAAGAATCTCAAAATTGTGTTACAATTCAAAAGAAAAGATTTATCACACTAATTATTTTTTCTTAATTTTGAAACAAAAAAAATGAGACACAATTATATTTATAGATATAATACTAACACGTTTTTGTTTGTTCTGTTTTACACTCATATTTATATCAATTAGGGATATTCCAGAATGACACGGAAATTATTTCCAAGGGCAAGAACTTCGTCTGAAAGATCATATATCTTCAGGAATAACACAATTTTGTTTAAAGTTACAGTAAGAGATAAAACGGCGCTGACAGTTTGTTAGAAGCAAGAGAGAGAGTCATAAAGGAGCGCCTCATATGAACCGTCACGGTGAAGTAACGTAGTTCATATTCAGTAAAGAAGATTGGAACATCTCATTACAGGTGGCAGCCTAAGATTACAACTCCACAATAAGACTGGTATTTGTCAATTAACGAAGAAAGAAGTAGATGTAAAATCACAGATCTGTCATGGCAGTTTTCGGCAGCTTCAAGTACCACAATATCGACGCATTTCGTGTACAGATGTTTGGGATGATGTGAAACGCATCGACGCATTTCGTGTGACCTATATGCTCGTTGGCGTGTCCGATTGATACCACTCACAGTAGCACCCTACCAGCACAGCCTAGCCTGGTGCAGAGAAATGTTACCTGGACCCCGTCACAGAGACTATGTATTGTTTTTGGACGGATTCAGTTTTTCAACGCAATCGTGTCATCATATGGCGAGGATTAGAGACCTGATGCAACCAAGATATCATTAATGAACACCACCATCATGGTGGTGATGGTCTTCTCGTTTGGAATTTGAACCATCATGGGTTCTAGAACAGATCTTCATAACTAACGTGGGACTATGAATAGCCTCATTCATTGTAATATAGTTCTACTACAATCTGTTCATTTGTTCAAGGGTGCAATGAGGGCAGATTTTATCTTTATGAATGTGTCAACGCTTATCCTTACCAATCAAATATGAAGAGCGAATGATTTAAAAAAGTGGATTTCCTTCGTTTGAAATAGCCGGCGTTCTCCGCCGATATGAGCCCGATGCAGAGCGTTTGGGACACGCTTGGCCAGTGAATTGCAAACCGTTATCCTCTCCCTAGGTTTATTCCGGAGATACTGAGAGCATTGATCGATGAGTAAGGGTGGCCTTCCTCGAGAGCAGTTGGATAATTTAGTGAGCAGCATGGCCAAACGTAGCACTGAATGTGTTTCAACTAATGTTAAACATATAACTTATTAATCATCATAAAAATTAAACACTGTTAACTTTTCTGCTTGAAAGATGTCTTCATCAGTAACTTCAAAGGGCATGCCATTTATTTTTATTGACACTATGACACTTGTACTTTTCATTTTGTTCTGATTTATTTGCTTATTAAACAGGCTTTATGTTTATCTCACTTTTGTGTTGGGCGAATGGGTCTTTATTTATACAAATTATTATTATTCATAATTTATGAGCGTAAGTATATATAATGCAATATCTCTCACGTACTGTAACACTTTCATAAAAGTAAAGCAATTTTTCCCCTTTTTACATGCAAAATACAATATCTTTGTGAAAGTGAATCTATATATATATATAAGCGAAATACCACTGACTGACTCATCACGAGATCTCAAAGACTATTCAACCGATTGACTTGAAATTTAGCATAGTTACTCATTTGGTGATGTAGACGCTCACTATGAACGGATTTTACGGAAGACTTAATCAAAATGTAATTTCATCCTTTAAACTACTCTTATTTGTCGGTTATGTAATTTTGGCGACTTATCGCCGAAAATGATACACCAAACAATGAAACCGACGCCAAACGGAATATATTTTTTTATATGTATACTGTGAATTGTCACCAATTAAGTTTACTTGGTGAGATTTGCGCGTGCGGAATGGAAAAATATCAAATAATTTTATATTGAAGCGCTAATGGAGGATTGACAAGAATTTGGCAAAGGGGCTCTTTATGTGAAATTTCGTATATGTCGAAAATAGAAAACGTACATATTTAGAGATAGAAATAAATGAGTTTGGAATCCCACGGTTGGTTTAAGTGTAGTTTAGCTCCAAAACTTAGCGGGATTTTAAAAAATACTAAAAAGGCGACTTCTTACGGAGTAGCGCACACGCAAACAATCTATACCACTGAAATACCACTGACTGACTCATCACGAAATCTCAAAGACTATTCAACCGATTGACTTGAAATTTAGCATAGTTACTCATTTGGTGATGTAGACACTCACTAAGATCGGATTTTACGGAAATCTATATCAAAATGTAATTTCATCCTTTAATCTACTCTTATCCGTCGGTTACGTAATTTTGGCGACTTATCTCCAAAAATGATATGACCGACGCCAAGCGGAATATATTTTTTTATATGTATACTTTGTATTGTCACCAATTAAGTTGGCTCGGTGAGATTTGCGCGTGCGAAATGGAAAAAATACCAAATAATTTTGTATTGAAGGACTGATGGAGGATTGGCAAGAATTTGGCGAAGAGGCTTTTTATGTGAAATTTCGTACATGTCGAAAATAGAAAACGTACATATTTAGCGATAGAAATAAATTAGTTTGGAATAAATTGAGTTTCTGAATTTGGAATGTAGTTTAGCTCCAAAACTTAGCGGGATTTTGAAAAATACTAAAATGACGACTTTTTGCATAGTAGCACACTCGCAAGAAAATCTTCGTTCACTGGAGGACCTCGCTATATGCATGAAAGAACTGAAGAGGCTATGACTTACGTAAGATATTTTAAACGTCCCAACTTGCACGACTTTTTTTTAGGATTGCAGTCACTTGCCATCCTAAATGCTTAGAAATCAAAGATCTCTAGAGGCAAGCACAAAAATCTTACGATAGACACGATGTCATTGCGATGATATTTCATTTGAAAGCTAAGCACTTGATGAATCTTCTGACAAAAGGTTGTATCTTTGGCAATATTAGGTGTAACATGTATACGATGGAATGAATTTTATCTATATTATATATATATGGAGTGACTTTTTACCAATTTTTTTTTTCTCATACATTTGAATGTCGAGGATAACTATTATTACAGACAATAAATTTCTTAAAATTTTAAATTTAGATTATCATTAAAGTTTTAGTAATTGAAAATTTTCTTGAAATCTTACGTAGTTCCAAAATATTATATTATCGTCTGTCCAGCGAAGCAAGCTGGTATCAGCTAGTTAATTATAGTGCGAACTAACTTCTCTTTGACATTAAGATAAATTAAATTTTGATTTCTTTATAACAAAATATGTAATTTATTATTTCTTTTATTTTTGCTATTGATCTTATGTCAAGAAAAACAAATATTTACCCATAGTTTAATGGGATTCGAGAGCATTACATTTAATGGGAAAGCAATAACGAGGTATCAGTTATAATTACTTACAGTCTGTTATTTAAAAAAGAGAAAGAAATCTTTAACTTCTTAGTCCCTTTATTAACTTCAAAGATTATCGATGATTATTAGTTTTAAAAAACATTGTCATGGAATATCAAAAGGATAAGCAGCTTACTGTTAAAACTAAAAAAAATAACATTAGAAGAGAATCGAACTAATTTTAATTAATTCTATTCATTCAAATAATTGGTTCGCTTAACAAGTTTACACAACTTAACTTTAATGAAATGTTTGCTTAAATTTGGATGATGTATTTCATCAGAAAACTCGTTTTTAAGCAAACCTCAACCTAATACCCTAAAAAGTTGTTTGTCGTTTTCTGTCGGTAACTAAAATCAAACGGTCAGTAAACTAGAGGCGACGCGTATTTTTTTTCGTTGATGTTTGCACCCTGACAAAGTCTGACTGGAACAATACATCACCCCTATCTTATTTCAGCTTAAAATATTTACACCATCACTTCTTAATGGTTGCTGAACTTCTTGGCATGAAAATGGACTACATTTGTCGGAATTAATTCTAAAACTTGGTTGTGTTAATTTCTTTCACACAGTTATTTATGTCGCCACAAATTCTTAACATTTTTTTCGTACAAAATGAATGACTTGTCGAACATATCAAGAAAAAGAAATGCAGCGGAATTTAAAGGAAAAAACGTGTCGTCAATTTAACTTGTTTCTCTTTCAATTACCGGATTGTCATTCATCACATTTACAAATGTTTATGCTGACAGTTGAGTTTAAAATCTAATGTATTTTATCAGATTCTTGCATTAAATAGCTTTTTTTTTACATCTGTCTGTTTACGAGTATATATACAACAAATTTTATTCTTAAATTCTATATATGCGAACAAAACCTATTTTTACAAATTATTATTCTTTCATTCCATCAATTTTGCTTCAACATTTTAGATTGGAAAGCTCTTGAACGTTATATTACAACTTTCTATAAGTGGACGATATCAGTTGATCCTTTTTCAATTACCAATTTTACGATTCTCATATGTTATATATACCTACACACAAGTTTTTATATTATCAAAAAACACGAAATACATACTTATTCCATGCCGTCTAATTGCTGATGTAGGCATATTAAAAGGAACCCATTTCGAGATTTATTTTGAGTCTTTCAGCTTTCTTCAATACAAATGTATGCAACCAACATTTTATTTAGAAAACATGGTACACATGCTTCTGATCCTTTTTTTTTTTTTTTTTGTCCATTCAAGACTTCCGAAAATACATTTCCAATACTTTGACAACATGAATCTACGACTCTTTTGACATTTTTATTGGGATGTTTGTAAAATGATGAATGGAACGTTAAGAGGAAATGGGACAAAAAGCGTAGTATATATATATATATATATATATATATATATATATATATATATATATCTGTGTGTGTATCATATACGGTATAACGAAATTGCTTAGAAACTATAAATAAAGTATTTACCCAACTCATCAAGACTTTGAGGCGCCTCACATCTCTTATGTTTTGAAATGTATATAATAAATTACAAAATAAAGATAATTTGATTGTGAAGATGATATAGATTTAGTAGCATATATATTAAGAAAAAAATTGTTATCAGTAAACTTAATTTTGCATTTAATAGAATACGTTTAAGATAACTTAATTAGAATATCAGTAATATAACTTTTGATGGAAAACATTTTTATTTGTAGAGGAATGACCAAATGCTTAATTTATCAAAATAATTCTATTTGATGTAGCCACGTGGTAACCTTGTGATTATTGTCATGTATTGACGGCTGGTGTTGATAATGTCGATTCGTGGATTCGAGTGCGATGCCACTGAAGATTCGCCATCTATCAAGGAAGAAACACGTTAAATTTTTCGACGTTCCAAGGCCCCCGTTGCCTCGGTGTGGATGTTCGGAGAGAGAGATGCCAGCTCAGGTATCATCTTATTCAATTGACCGAGGCTCAAAACGACGATGCCTGTTGCCCCTGGTTGAATTCTAAGTACGACATCAACTAACAATGACTCAGCCAGACTCACTCTGATTGATAAGTAAATATATAAATAAATAATTTAATTGATAATTAAACGCATTATAATTCACCTTTGTAATATGTTATCTATAGAGATGGTGTCAAACTTTGAAAGAGACTCGCCGAGGAAATCTAAGTGTAAAATAAATTATTTAACAAAGTGTAAGAAGATTATAAAATCACACCAATCAAGAATTCATACGTTGATGATTTCTGTTAACGTAATAAATAGAGTTTGTAAATTTGTACAAATAAATATTAATTTTAAAATATCAGTTTGCTATATCACCTTTGTATACTATATACGATGAATTCTAAATTAAAATTTTACACCATGTTTCATTATATTATCTTTCCCCCCCCCACTCAATTATAAATAGACTAATTGTATTACAAGGCTGATTAATTTTTGAGATTATGTTATGTCAATAATCAAAATGTAGGGCTTATAAATATAAAGCTGTAATTTGATAGAAAGTCATGAAAAAAAAGGTTTATTGATAATTTTCTGTATTATATATATATTCAACTTTTGTAGAAACTTAGGTCTTAATTTTAATTTTTGATTGTGTCAAGGTCTAGTTGCTTTTCGATGGCTTTTATCGTATTGATTGCATTCATTTTTCTTAAAATATTTTTATAAATTTAAAATGTTCTTCATAATTCGAATTTGTCTGAAAACCATATTTCTTTCCAAATATATTTTTAAATGAATATAATAAAGTAATTCACAGATAACCTCTTAATTTATCTGAGTGGTTTTTTTTAAAATCTAAAATGAAATGTATTTAGTATGTTTTACCACAGTAAACAAACTTGCTGTAAAGTTTATTTTTTATTTTGCATTAATTACTGAATTTAAAGAATATATGTGTCATGTTCCTTATTGTATATTTACATAAAAGTAGACATCTTATGAAAGCCTTACTTGAAATTACATTGAATAAATTTAATATACGCGAATAAAACTATAAAGCAATTGTAATTAAACGAAAGATGAAAATTTATGAAACTTTTTCAAAAATCTTTTTGAGTATGATATAAATCTGGGATAAAATTATTCTTACAAATTTAATGAAAATCAAATAAAACTAGTGATGTTAGTATTCTGAAATTCTTCATGCCTCCTTTAGATTAAATGTACATTCATTGATATTTCATAGTCAAAGTATCTCAGAAAATATTGTAGCTCTAATTTCAAAATATTTTATTGGAAATTTGTTGCTGTTTTAAGCCATATTTTCTGTTCCATTTCTATTTCCAAGTAATCAAGTTACAAATGTTTTACAAGTAAATTTTTCCTCAATGTGATTCAAAATCATGTTTCATCAGTCTTTAGTAAACATTTCCATTTACAACTTCCTAAATTATTCTTCAAGATAATTCCAACACTTTCTTTCTACTTTCAGCCTTGCAGAATGGTTGTGAATATTTTCTGTATGGTTACTTCAAGAATTTTTTCTTTATTTATCATAACTTAAATCGAGTCTAAAAAAACAATGCTCAATGCATTTAAATGCTTAAGTTTAGTCACAGTTTTTGTTATTTCATTTGCAGCTTTAAGTACATGTTTCATTTGTGAGATATCAATCAATATTTTCATTCCTATATAAAATTAAAATTAATTCCTGATGTTTTTTTTCCATAATTAATAACAGTTTTTACTTTAAATGTAAAAGAGCTAAATTTGTTTTCTATAGCTGTAATTACGAAATGTAATAATATTCTTTTGATAAAAGTAACAATATTCTTTTGATAAAAGTAACAATATTCTATTATTCTAAATAGCAAATCACGTACACATAAAATTATAAGTCTGTGGGTTTTTGAAAAGATCAAGTCTTAATCCTATTATAAAATGAAACTCTCTCCTAAACATATTCATAATTTAAGACTATATTTAATGTTGTAGAAATAAATAAAAAAATTACTATTAATTATAAGTATCAATCAAAGATTTGAATGAATATAGTGTAAAACATCTTCCCCTTTAAAGTATAGAATCCATATATTTCCCCCCCCCCCCGAACATTTATAATTAAACTTATTATTATTCATTTCATCAGTCTTTTTCAAGATTACGTGCAAGAATACTTTTTTTAAAGCTTTCAGAACATATAAATACTTTTTGGTAAAGACTACAATTATAAAATTAGGGCAGTTGGGTTTTAGCCTATTTAACTTAAAACCTTTTTTTATCATAAAATCTGGCCAATTTTTAAAATGAAAAATGGAATGCATGAAAAAAGGCATCTAAAACAGAATCTCTTTGGGGTTATAAACATTTCCATTCATTAATTCACTTATTAAAATACCAGAATTTATTTACCTCTAAGCTACTTACATGTATATCAACATTGTCTAAATGCGTTGGGAATGACAAAATTTATTTAAATGATTTCAATTTTTTTTCAACAGCTAATCCTTTGAAGTTATATTTCTCGATCTATGTTTTAATCTACATATATCTACCTAATAACCAAACAAGCTACTACAGCATTACCGGATTTTTTTTTATTATTTTACCTAAGCAACTAAGGTTTAGTTAACAATATTTCTAGCTATGAAGCGATCATCATTTTATTGCTAAGCAAATGGTCTCTGATTGTTGTTTGAGCTCACATCAATAATGTATTTATAATTCACTATTAAATTTAAAAAATCATAACAAAACAATACAGTAGGCTTGCATAAGGCAACATATCTATTGCATTTAGGTTAAGCAACTCAAAAAATGTGTTCAATGTGTTCATTGTAAAGCAAATATGTTATTATTTTATTAACATTGCATTATTATTTTTTAAAAGAACTTAAAAATAAAATTTAAAAGTTATTTGTATATATAAGTAATTAATATTTCAGTATTATTAAATATTAGTGCCATTTTCGTTTGTTAAATTTTTTTCAAATACCACTGATTCCAAAAATCTATATTTCTCACTGTTTGCCGTAATTAAAAAATTGGGCGTCAGAAATTAAATTTTTACGACTGATAATTCATGACAAATGTACCACTAGTTATAGATCGCGTTACACTCTTAGGTCAGTTGACAGTGACTTGAAATGTGCTTCTATATCAGAGACTAGTTACTGATAAAAGGACAGTTCCATGCGACAGAACCAATTATCTCCAATGGAACATTGAATTTCATCCTTTAAAGGGTAAAATTAGCGCTCTTCACTCAAGTCTTCGGGGAGTTAAACTACCCTGTCTCGGAAATCAGTTCAATCAAGTATCCTGCTTAATAGCAATCGAAGTATGTACGTCTTGCAAAGTTTGGTATGTGTTTGAAAAACACATTTGTTCTTGCTTTATTGGTTATAGGAGTCTAGATAGAGTTATCTGCGATAAATTAAGAAAATAGTTTATGTAAATAAATAGAATTTATTTATGTTTATTTAACAAATTATTTAAAAACCATGCTTTAAAATTTATTTATAGATCGTTCAAAATTCTGTTTATGGTTTATTTTGTAGATTATTTTAATAAATACATTTTTTTAAAAAAAATGATTTTATGGTATTTTAATTCTATACCTGAATTCTTATGGTTTAGTTAAGAAACACGTACTTTTACTAATACATGGAGTAATAATTCTTCTATAAGCAGACACATCCCAGCACGGTTATAAAATAAGTTAGATAAAGGGAAACATCTCTATATTTTTTTGCATAAAACTTTTGTATTTACATGAGTGAAAAATTCATCTGGATACAATTTATTAGAAAATTAATATCTATTTGAAATCAATATTTTTTTGACTAAAATAATTTTAATGATTTTGAGTTCATATTTATATAAACATGTCTAAGACACTCAAAAGAAAATAATTACTATATTTTCAGTTAATGTTATTAGAATTTAAAAAAAAAAAAAAAAAATCAAACTCTGGAAACAAATTTAATTTATTTACTTAAATATAACTCGAGTGATTTATTAAGTTTCTAAAATATTATTGATTATTTATTTTAAATTTTAATTCATTCTAAAATTATGTATTTTTTTTTCTAATTTATCCCACGCAACTGACTATGATAATACGGATTACCTGTAGAAACATTCTGTAAAAAATATTCAAAAATAAGTATTATTGCAGATCATTCTTCTTTCGTGTAAGTAAAAAAATTAATAAGTAAGGATTCTGCTTCTAGATTGTAAGTAAAATGGGGATGAGAGAGCATTTTACTTACAAACTACAAGTTTAGCAATTACATTAAATACCATTTCCGTAATTTATCATTTTTATTGATTATGAACATAAGAGAAGTATTTGAAAAGCAATATGCTACCAATAAAATGAAAATTGAAACACATAAGAGATAAATTTAATTTACTTGGTATACTTATGAGTTTGCAAGTATATACTTTCAAAATGTAAATGAAATTCTTGAAGACCAGCGGATTATTGTTTATACCTATTATAATTTCAAAATATAAAACATTATCTCTTCTTCTAACTTGCGTTTCACTACTTTTCCATATGAATAGAATTTTCATTTCTAGGGAATTATATATACCTATAATGGTATTTGTTCAATATCTTAAAATTATTTTGTTCGCTACAGATGAAATTGAAATTTGGGATAGACTTACTTAGTATTTCGTTATTAGCGATATATATATATATATATATATATATATATGAAGAAAAGTTGATTGTGAGAAGTAATTTAAATGCTTTTAAAGTATTTCTACATGAAGCATATCCTACGAGAATATGGATAAATTTGTGGCTACCGTCTTTCATTATTTAATTCTAATGCCTTCTTTTTCTTCTAATTAAATAGAAAAATAAAATCTAGAAACCAGTTGATGATACGCAAGAGTGAGTTAAAAAACTTTATCTCGGAAGTATAGATAAGGTAACTTTCTCTCGAATCCCACTTAACTCGTCAATTCTAGATTATGATTTAAAAAAGTAGTCTTAGCTGACCAAACCACTCGTACTGATTCCAACAATTCTCACAAACATCAGCTTCGTATCTTCGTACTTAGACGAAAAATCATTTAAATCCAGAAGATTTATTAAGATATTCCAATCCCATTTTCTTATAATTATTATCTTGTTGTTATCATCTATCTCTTTCTTTTTTCTCCTTCCAATTATATGTCAATTATATATCACTATTTCTAATTTAATTAACTTTGTTATATGCATCCAATTTACCTAAACACGTTTCATTTGGGTTATGAAGAAATTTTAATTTTATGGAATTCAAATTACTACAAAGTCCTCAAGATAATTAAATAAAAGTTGAGAATATTCCAACGGCACAATTTGTTTCGCCTTAATACTCGAATAGTTTCGTTATTTTAAAGTGCATTAGTTTTCGCTTTGTAACTGTGAGATAAATGATTGATTTCTCATTATTTGATACAAATAACTTCGGTTTTTGGGGTGAATAATTACAAAAAAATCAGAACAGAACTTTTAATTTGCAAAGGAAATTTATTTATTATAAATTTATTTATTGTCAAATGTTGTTTTGTTAAAAAAATTAAAAACTGTGCTATACTAAGATTACTTATGTCTAATAGTTCCACTATTACAAAATCAGCACAATTTCCTTTTTGTGATAGTAAAATAAAAATAAAAATTTAGAAAAGAAAAATAAAGAAGAAATATATTTATAGAAATGTATATTAAGAAAAAACCAGCATCCTCCCTCAACATTTTCGTTGGGTTCATATACGATATAACTATTGGGACAAGCTAATCAAAAGTGCTGATGACACTTCTTTCGCAACAAGCTGAAGGATTAGAAAGGAAGAGAACCTGATTCTTACACACCCGGTTTAATCGCATCACCAAAGGACTGCTACATGTTAAATTATTAATAGTGCACTTCAGATTGTGATGGTTTCCCACACGTTTGATAAAACTCTGAGGTTATTTTACTACGATGTTTGATATGAGAATTTCGTCTTGTGAAAGAACCGTGACTTATACAAATTAGAATTACTGTATAAAAAGTGTTGTAAATGTGATAAAGAGATACGAGGAGATTACAAAATTTATAATTCTTCCACCTCTTATCAATCTGTATATGTTGTATGTCTAAATTCGGTTCGAAAAATTACTGTTAAAAGCAATATTATTTAATTATATATAATCTCAATGTGACATATCTAATGAACTAACTATTTTTCTTGGTATCCGCTTGATAATCAGGGGCTTCTTTGCTTTGACTTCGACTTAAGCAAATGATGTAGTGTTAAATAATGCAAACTTCTGTATGTTTAATATGAAAGCCTTACAATATCCTTGAATACAAAACAGCAAAACTTAGGAAACTGTGAAAATGACTCTGACGTCAAGATTTTCATCGAACAAAAATTATAGATAAGAAGTGATAAGTAATTATGCGGAATCATTCAAGTGGTTTTCAACTTTTAAATTCAATTACATTATCAGTGTGTGACTAAAAGTGTATATGAATGACAAAATAATATGACACTAATATCAATGGATTATCATGTTATTAATTGCCTAATCTATAAGCATGGGTTGGCAGCTTTCCGAAGAAATGTATTTTTGAGTATCCTGAAATAACATGTCGAACTGTATTTTAGGAAATACTTTCAGTGCTAATGACATTTGACAGGGAAAAAAAGAATGTACTAGGAAATTACTTTAAGCTTGCCTGAAATAAATTTTAATACAGTTGAAAATAAATGCTCTTTAGTAATACAAAGGCCTCAATGGACGAATTAAAGGTTATCTTTTGAAATTTCAAATTTTATTGTTAAGACACAGAGATATTTTGCAAACAACTAATAAAATTATACGATGGAATGAAACCATCTGTTTATATCATGCACTTAACATTTCAAGCGATAAAAATAGTTAATTGTGTTATAATTTTAGTAGTAGCTTGGGAAAAGTCATTCGATATAATTTTGTGGAAACTAAGATAAAAATCATAGGGTTTTTCTTTAGACTAAATGATACTTCGAATTATAAATAATTAGTATTGTACTTAGAAAGAATGTGTACAATGTCTTTTTTTAAAAAATACATTTGAAAGTTAAAAATTATAATTTATCTTTTAAATTATCATACATACAACTTAAAAATTAAATGCTTCTTTAATACATTAGATTCTAAATCTAGTAAAGGACCACTGAACTAATGAAAAAAGTATGAAACATGCAGAGCTGTGTTTTTTATTCAGTCTTTTGAAAACTCATTAACTGTAACTTCAGCATCGAATATGTTTCAATTTTCTCGAAATTCACTGAAATGTTCAGATCTTATGAACAAATAGATCTCAGCCTCAATCATATCAAACAAATTTTACAGGAATATGATAATGAAGGAAAGTATTTTTATATATATTTCAATGTAATTGATGATTTTGGAAGCATTAACTCTAGAAATTTTTAGACGTAAAGCTACAGTTAATTTCACTATGCTTTGCTTCACATCGCTAAACCTATTTGTCAACGTAACAAAGGCAACAACATAAATCACCGTAAGCAATTACAAAAGATGATGCTTCAATCATTATTTTTCACACGCAATTTTAACAAAAAAAAAACCTAGATGTTATTGAATTCAAGTAGATATCGTTTAGTCACAGCTCTAAGTTAGATTTATCTGTCGAACTGCCAAGTGATGAATCATTTTTCATCAGAAAACAATTTTTATGCTAACGAGTTCACTTTCGGTAATCTTGACTTCATATCGATTGACAAATGGAGTCAACCCTATGTGCATTAGGCTTAGTTAAGATTTTTTCCGGCCTCTGAAACTCGTTACAATTACACTCGCAAAAAAAAAAAAAAAAAAAATCAATTTCTGTGAGGGGAAGTAAAATGTTTAATGCCTGTTATTTCATACAAATCACGAGTTTTTAGTCATCCAAGGGACTAATATTTTAATCAAATATAAAATGGTTACTCAAGTACTGTATATAACATAAGTACTTCATATAACATTATATTCATATAATATTGTAATAAAAAGTGTTTTCTGGATATATTTTCTGATTATAGAAAATAAATTTACACATAAATGGATGAGTGAGTGAATAAATAAGATTTCAATATTTGTAATATTATCGTTTGCTTTAATTCTGATGTTTAATTCAAAAATTATTAAAAGAAATAGCTGACAATCTTAACGACGAAATCTGTTATTTGCAAAACTTTGGGTGGAACACTATATTTGTATTTTATTTAATTTAAACTCAGTAACATATGGATTATAGCAAAGTTAGGAAACTTAGCTTATATTTTATAGATATGAAGTTATATTAGATTGGATTTAATCTATGTATCAATTGTGAAAATTCCTACAAAATAAGAGTGATGCATACAAACTTAAAGTAAACATCGAAATCAGAAAAAATAAATATAACCTTCTTCGTTCAATAACTCTTCATGCCTTTTGTCAACCTAGTAAATAAGCAATCTAATGTATCCAATAATCGTTTCAATAATTTATATATACTGAATAGACACTCACTTATAAAGTAACTTATACAACGCTGTTTTAAAATTCACCGTTTTACGATGTGCATCTTATGAACCGGATGATATACATTGCCTTTAAGAGATAGTAATAGAATTTATACAATTCATATAAATACGAAATTCATATACACAAACTTGAGATATCATTTATTATAGTTCCTTCTTTTTCAACTAATTGACAACGTTTAAATACACAGGCTGCGTTTCATTTCCCTTGACATAAGTTATGAGTGTCATAAAATGTTTCTTTCATATAACATTGAAAAATATAAAGTTATAACCATAAACGCCATGTTGAGCATTCTGTTGGGTCTAAGACAGATTCAACAAGTGAAAAAACTATTCAAATAACAAATACCTTCTCAGTTTTAATTAAATTTATGTAGAGATTAGGACACAACAAATTCAAGAACAAACAATTATGGGTAAACATAATAGTATAGCTTTGCGTAATTCTTGCAATGGAACACCATGTTTACTCAATAGCTCCTCCGCTTGGACTTCTGGGTATTAGATCTCGTTTAGTCATCACTTCTTTGGCGTCCAATGGGTCGCACGCTTAAACACAGGGCGGTTATAAACTTTATTTCATATTAAATTTCTTTTTCAAATATTTGTATTGAAATAAAATGATGGCTTGAAAAATTAAGCAAACGCTTTTATCTTGACAAGTACGTATCTTGGGTAGCCATTGGGCTCACGTCACGTACATCTCTAGTTCAGATCGACTGTGATTTGAATGCAGATTGGTATATTTCTGACATCTTACGTCAGTGGTTGGGCCCCATCTTCGAGGCCTGCTAAACGCCATCTTCCAACAAGACCACATGTGGCACGTCGTGTTCTGATCTTCCTCGATACACAGGGTATTCGATTGTTGCCCTGGTCTGCATGTTTTCCAAATCGGTTATCCATTAAAAACATCTTGACACGGATTGCTGAGAGACTGTCCCCCCACGCTTCTCCATCTAATACGGTTGATAAAGTGTGGCATAGACTTGAAGCAGTAAAGAATGAATTCCCCGTTTTTGTCATTGAAGCCCAGTTCTACTCCATGCTTAACCGTATTAGTGCAGTTTTAGATGCCAGGGGTGGCATCTGTTATTACTAATTTCTGACCCCTGTAAGCCCCCCAACTGCTAGCAACTTTAACTATTATGTCGTCATGTCATACTGTTTACGTACAATAAATGTATTTTTTTGTATTTACTTTTCTTCATGGTGTTACAATTTTAATGGGCAGCAATGTACAAACAATTAAGCACAGAAATTTACAATAAATTCTGAAAGTTTTAGCTCTAATATCAATCCCTTAGTAATGTTAAATTTCTGCGGTGCTATTTTTACGGCCTTTTATTTCGTTACTGTACTTTAGTTTTCAAAAATAACTTTTCTTTGGAGGAATAAAAATTGTAATTCGAACGAAGAAGAAAGATAATTTCCACTTCAAGAGGAACCCATTACTACATCTTTATTATATCAATACATAGAGCAGAATTTATTAAACAATAGGCTTATGACCGTTTGCTACGACAAGTAAAATATAGAATCAGTCCTTTCAAAGAAACACCAGTGTGATGATTACACTGGAGCACGAAGAACATTTCTGTTAAATATTAATTTTGTATCTACTTTTTCTTTCTCAGTTTAGTTATCTGGTTTTAGTAATATGTTGATTCTTTAAATTTGATGTTTTTTCAATTTTGCTTGAATTTTAAGTAGTAAGGGGAAAAAAATGTAATTTTAGTAAATCCATTTTATAATATGAATTAACCCTCTAAGCGTTTCACACGCTTTTTTCCGTACTGTTCGAGATATTCCGAAAGCGTTCGCGCCGTATAAACCCGTATGGCTGTGAGCGCACCGAAAGTGTCAGAGCCGTGTTTTTTCGCCATCACAGGATGTATTCGAGATCGTTTGCGCCGGGTTTTTCTGCAATTCCTTCCCCCCTTTTAAAAGTTTTACATCTTGTTAGATAATTGGGGAGGGTTGCGGACACACAATGAACTTTGACAGGAAATTTTATGGCTCACAAG
>BMAW01005754.1:0-22281 GCA_019974015.1 Nephila pilipes | reverse complement strand
TTGCGGACACACAATGAACTTTGACAGGAAATTTTATGGCTCACAAGGGAACCCCACTCTTGCCCTTAGGGCTAGAGAGAGTTCCATTGAGACATTCGTTCAAGAGGGGAAGGGGAAGATTTCCTTTCAAGTGTGTTTGTTGGTCAGCTTGAGTTGGGATTTTATTGGGTTTATGAAAGAAATGCGTCCCTTGACCTAGCTTTCGAGATAAACTTTTTTATTTAAACCAATCCAAAAAACGCTTTAAAGTTCAATCATAAAATTAACTAGATTTTAATCCCATTTTTTAATTAATATTCATTTGGAATTTTAACAAATTTAGATAGAGTAGGAAACCTACTGTTTTATATTGTTGGACAAATTAATCTTTGTATGTTTTCTTTGATTGCTAAAAACTCATCTTTTTTATTTTTCCTCATATTAAAAAATATCAGATAGAGTTAAGTTTTTATGTTATTTCTGTAAATCTCGAAAAACATCGCTAAATATATATCTATAAAATGTTTGTTTAATTACAGAGAATGTATGAAAACAATAAATACGTTCTATTGTTTCATTTGTGTTACTTTATTCACTACTTTCAGTTTTTAAAATAATATTTATTTCCTAATAAAGTGTCATAAATTAAAAAAAAAAAAAACGAACGAGTCAAAATCAGAAACGCTTTAAGATTTTCAATTATTACAAATGAATAATTTTTAAGCTTCTGTATTTCTTTACTTTTAAAAATCTCTAATGCATGAATAAAAATAATACCAAAAATTAAACTTTTTTTAAATCTATTAGTTTTTTTTTTCATAATTTCAAAGCCAGGTATTCAGGACAGCTTACGCATGATACTCAGTTTTGTAATGTTAAGTTTTGAAATACATCCGAATTTTAAATAACTGAACTACATCTTCCTTCAAAGAGAAGAAGAATGCGATTTCCTACTCAAACTCATATTTTTCAAACTTGATTTTTGAAAAACTAGTAATTAATAGCGTCTGCACACATTTATATTTGTTCATACGTGTAAGTATCAACTGTACTTTTGCACAGATACTTTTGATTACTAATTATTTGAAGATTCAAATTTAAAAAATATTCATATGTGTAAAATCCCTTATAATTTATCTTCTGTTAAAGGATAATTGAAGTACATGTAATTAAAATCCGGACATTTTTCGTAATCTTAACATTATACAACTACGAATTTTACATAAGCTACCCTGAAAATCTGCTTTTCAAATTGCATCAAAAAATATTTATGTATGGTACATACAAAGTTAAAAATTATTAATCACATAAATTTACAATTCTATGAAAATTTAAAATATAAAATTCAAAATTTAATAAATTTCATCGCCAGCATATTTTCATATATTCCGTAAGTTTTTTACAAATCAGTTAAAAACCGCACGTCATTAGCAAAAAATATGCTGAACAATTTGATGGATATAAAATAAAAATTTTACTTGGAAGCAAAGCTGAGAAGCTAAAACTTCGATATACAAAAATTATGAGCATATCTACAATAGTTTCTGAAATAATTATTTTAAAATTCAGTTAGAAATTTGTTCGTTATATTATACGTAATATTAAATAAAGCGTCAACATAATAAAGTAATAATTTGATGCATTCACAGATTATTAAAAATAGATATAAGTGACATTATCGCAAATGTTAAAAATTTTATAATTTTAAATTCAATTATAATTTTAAATTAAACTGTACACTGTTATATATACACAATATTGTGTTTCACAAACAATTTTTTCTCAAATAACAAATTGTTCTGAAAGTAGGCATTAAGGTACTTTAAAGACATGTTATTTTGTTTAAGCATTTAATATAAAATATTTATTTTTTTTTCTTATGTGTCTCTGATATTTTTAACATTTGTAACAATTAAAATTATTGCTTATATACGATTCTTTGCATTTTTTTGTAAATTGAATGAACACTTTGATTACAATTTTGTTTATTTGAGAACATATGAACACTGATTTATTTTATTCATGAAATACAAGTTTGAATAAATTGACTCTTTTTGCATTTGTTTTAAAATATGTATATTATATTGAAATTTAAACTACCCAAAATTATACCTGATTTGTTATAAACGAATTTTTGATCTAATAAACCCATATAACTCTTTTTAGGTACAATTTGTAAAATGGACTAAAATTAATAGACGAATATTATTTTTACATATTGTGAATATTTTGCACTGAACTTAAACATATATTTTAGTCCCTTTAAGGTTGGAGAAGCAAATCGTAAGCAATTTTGCATTCATTTTGATATTGAATATAAAAAGCTCCTCGGCTATTCAGAGGTGGTTTACTTTGAAACCAGCACACAAACAGAGCACAAATAGAGTGCATTTTGAAATTATATGATCCGCTTCGGTCAAGTTATTTAAATTTAAAAAATACCATACATTTGGAAAAAAAAACATCACCTTTCAAAAGATCAAAACATACACTCTCTTTTCTCTAAAGCCAGACATTATTTTTCTGTAAAACTACCCAACAAATTAAACATCATAACATTTCAGCTACAGTTTATTTTATTCCGATATAGAACGAGATATGATGATAAATTCGTACCATTAATACTAAAGAATAAACTAACAATTATGTATGGTTATATTCCTGGGATTAAGAATACATTTCTAAAATTTAAAATTGCTTACAAAATTTGTTATGAATTCTTTGAGGAAATGTCTGTCAACTTCACTGAACTAAAGTGTTTTAAGTGTACTGTTCTGAAAGACAAATTAAAAGGGAAAAAGTTTCTCTCACTGCCAAATTTGTAATAACTGATATGTAAGATGTAGTAATCGATGACAATTTTCTGTTAAAAGATATAATACGAATATGTATTTAAAGTTTGAAAACACCAAAGAAATAGAAAGGTGAAAATTAAAATGTGGGATTGAAGATGGCTAGAAATATTTTGACATTTTGAAGAATATATACTCCATTAAAATTTAAAATTATTTATTGAATGTAAAATATATTACCTTTGCACAAAAGTGGATGTAAATGGGGTATTTCGCTTAGAGCAGAGGTATTCAACATCTTGCACTTTGGGGAACCTTTTGAGCTTACCATTACCTTCAAGGAACCCCTTGATCAAACAGCAGAAAAAATAGGATATCAAAGCTCTTTATCCTAATCAAATTTAAAAAATTATTTTTGCATTTTTATTTTTTTTTATTAGAAACGTCTTAGTAAGATTAATGAATGTTAAGGTAGCGAAAGTTTTTTTTTTTCCTAAAATATGGCCTATGCATAATAAACAAAAGCAACATTTTTTTTAAATATAACAAATAATGAAAAAAAAAAAAAGAATTTTAATGACTTTACCATGATTGTTTTTTATTGCAAAGTATTTTTACGTCTGTAATAATTTCTGAAACCATCAACCTAATGTCTTCTTCAGCATCCGATCTATTTCTGTATTTTGTTTTTGTCGCAGCGTACAAAGAGAAAGATTTTTCGCATATATAGGTTGAAACATATGATATTAGATGTTTCACAACTCTTACGGCAATTTCATGATATTATTTTCTATTGTCAATCAAAAAATACATTATAACACTTAACTAACTTTTAATTTCAGTTGAGTGTACATCAATGTGATATATCAATCAAACTGATATACACTCAATTTTTTCTTTTGTTGGGAGTTCGGAGGTTTTCTTCTTTTATTGGGTTTAGTTTAATGTTTTCTGAATAACGTCGCACTGGAAGCAACATGAGGGCTATTGGCAATGAACCTCGTAATTTTGAACTTCGGTCAAGTGCAGAGGACGACACCTGAGCTGACACCCCCTCTTCTAACTTCCACACCACACCAACTTCTTTTATTGGGAGTTCAGTGAATTAAAAGTCTTAAAAAGATTTTGGATCCAAGATAATTTTTTATTTTGAACAGGATTCAAAAAATGTTTTTTGCAGATCTGAAATATGTTTGACCAAACTAATTTTTACATTTTTATCTGGATCAGCGTTACCGTCTACTAAAATATTATGCAAATTACTAAAGCATTTAATATTATCTTTCAAAATAAATTCTGTTCAAAATTTCAATTTTAAAACAGTGGCGCCAATTTTACTTCATACCTTGAAAATAATGAATAAGTGTGCATTCTTCACCTGATCCAAAAAAACGCCTAAATATGTGACCTAATGCGTCTCGATTACTGTATTTGAAACACGTGACTTTTACGAAATTTATCCTTAAAATATTTATTGATATTTATTTTTACAAGCAAACTGCTTCTGAGAATTCAATCTTCTATAAAAATTAAACTTTTATGACAATTCTGGCGCTTTGATTAAGCAAATAGTGCTTGATAGCAAATACTAATCATTAATTTTTTTCAAAACATGCAAACAATTTTGTATTTTCTTGGTCTCGTATTCAATAATGAATATAGGGTGCTTTTTCTAGGTTAAAATCGTAATATTTAAATTTAAAAAAAAAGTTTTCAAAAATTACAGAAAAAAAAGAATTTTTCTATTGTTTGAAGCAAACAAATATTTTTCAACTATAAACCCACCAATTTTTATCAAGCTATATTTTTTATTCTTCATTTGTTGGAACGCTTTTATTGAAACTCAATAGATCGGGCGAACATCTTCCAAGTTCTGATCTGTGAATAATCTGAACCCCATTCCTGTTTGCTTGTAGCCTGCCGTACAAGATTTCCCCTAGGCAACGAAATCGCTTTTCTAAGCGTCGGATCTAAGCAATTACAATGCCCAACCCAAGGGGTTGTGTTGACCACCCGCGTCATAAAAGGGGGGAGGAACAGGAGGCTCTTGCATTTTCGAAGAATTTGTGAATGGAAAGGGAAAACTTTTCGGGACCTTTAGCTGTGACTAAGTAGATCGCTTTCGGTATAGCTTTACACAAAAAAGTAAAACGCTCGGAGGGTTAACTTTGAGTATTGTCTGCTATCAACCTTTTTTTCAAAATCATTACTGACATCAGAATTTTTTCTGCATAACTTTGTTGTAACACTCACGGTGAAACTGCTAATCTTTTAACTTTTCAATGGTTATGAACGAAACCAGTTCGTCAACTGAATAGCGTGCCATAATAGACGCTGACGAGTTCAGCTCGTTTGAAGTTTCTCGTCCCAAATGGTTGCAGCCGAACCCTACTACTACCAGCGAAATTTTTCCTCAACGGACGCTGACGAGCTGAGTTCGTCCGCGTATATTATCCTGCGTTATTCGTGTTACAAACTATATTTAATTGCAAAAATTAGCTAATTTGATAGAGTACAGGTGGTGGTACAGGTAACGTAAAGTTTTTTTTGCTTACGAAGGAAAATTTTGACTATTTAGTTGTTTATCTAATTAAGTTATTTTTCAATAGTAATTTGGCTGGAGTTTGTCACTGGAAAACGACGCATATATTACAAAGACTGTAATGCTCCATTTTGTACGATTCTACGTATTAAAGTGTATGACACACAGAAAGAAATTTTGGTAAATATAAAAATTAAATGTTTTATAAAGCTTAAAATTGTGAATTAATTAGTATTATTGAGTATTATTAAAATATCTAAAATATTTATTTAGGTATTTTAATTTTATATTTTACAAACTAATATTTATAATTTTTAACATTTATTGAATTGTTTAAAAGTGAGAGTACAATTGTTGTAAATATTACATAAATAAACCGCAAATAATTTTTTAAAACTCATTGATTTACAAACTAATATTTATAATATTTAGCTTTTATTGATATGTTTAAAAGTGCGAGTTACAATTAGTGTAAATATTACATTAATTTACCTCAAATAATTGTTTAATAACTTAATATTTCATAAACTAAAATTTGTAATATTTATCATTTACTGAATTACTTATTTATTTAAGCGTTACGATTGGTGTACATATTGCATTAATATATCACAAATAATTGTTTAAAAAATTAATATATTAGAAACTAATGTATGTAATATTTATCATTTATTGAATTACTTATAAGTAATTATTATATTAATATACCGCAAATAATTCTTTAAAAACTATCTTAAAAGCGAGCAAGCTGCCGGTATCACCGTCTGAAAAGAGTGACATTTTCCAAGGCCACTGGGGGAAAAATGCTGTCACTTTCACCTACCGTTCGATCTTAGCGCCGAGCGTCATAAGAGAGCGAAAACTGCTGATTCGCCTAACCGTCAAAGGGTTAATATCTAATTCAATAAGTTTCTAATCTAATATCTAATTCAATAAGTAATAAGTTTCTTTCATTAAAAAAAATTAAGATGCTTGTTCCTGAATTCAATATTTAGATCCAAATAAGCCTGGAGGTCAAAATCGAGATCTTTCGTGGCTTGTAAATTTCAAAATGAGTCTTGGAATGGAGCCTTGATTTCTCCTAAGAACCTTATGAGTAATAGTTGGAGTTGTTGCCTCCTTCATTTCACTTCCTCACCAAATTTTCGAGTAGCATTGAGTGGAAGTTATATGAGTGAGGTACGAATGAGGTGTCATTTCCCTACCTGACGATGATTCAAAAATAAAACTTTACCTCGAATATCACAATGTGCATCCCTTAATGCATTTACAAACAAACATATACAATGTTAATACTATAATATTTAATTTAGTAGAATTAAGACAATTGCTCAATATGCATTTAATTTATTCTGATATATGATTATTCAAGGATTATATAAACTGTTTAAACTTTTTGGAGGATTTTTTCTCATATGAGTCGAATTCATCACAATTTGAATTGGGTTTTAAATTTAATTCGTTCTAACAAATCTATAATATTTATTTAAGCTCTACATAAGTATACTTTTTTTCTAGGGTAGCAGATTATATATGAATCAGTAACAGAAATTTTGATCTGGTACAGTTTGGGACTAAACTTGTTAATCATTGTTTTAAATCAATAGCTCAAGATTTGTGTTCCGAATCTCTCTAGTTGGAGTTCAAAATCTAATGTAAGCACTTTACTAAGCAATTTATAATGTGTATAAATATAAAGATTTTTATTTAACTTACATTTTTTAATATATTACATTTTAGAATTTTTTAATAATTAAGTTAATCCATCCCTTTTTTCCAATTCAATTGAAAAATGTTTATAAAATTTTAAAAAAATCTATAATATAAAGTCAACAGAAATGTTTTATATTTTCATTTAAAGAGGGAAAATAGCTTATTTTAAATTACAAGTATTTTTCTTAGTATAAAAAAAAAATATATTAGATTAAAAAATATTGCAGCAATCAGCTATTTCAAGAAATGTATCATAAAGTTTAGTGATGATGCTATTTACAAATTTCTCTCGACTCTGCAGATATGTTTTTGAAATATTTTATTAATGAATGCATGAAGTATATAATATTTTAAGAAAACATTCACCAAAATTATTCTCTAGCATTATGAATAAACATTAATTTAAATCTTCTTTGCGGTGTAACAGTTTTCCAAATGAATCTAAATATAACTTCATTCCTAAGGACATAAATTCTTCATCTAAAAAAATCTTTCAAACAATGTTTAGATTGTTATAAATAGATACTTCCTCTGTAAATGCATTTTAGATAAAAGAAATTGTTTTTCTTTCCCTTAATAACAAAAAAAGAGATGTCGTTCTGAGCTTTTTGTTTTTCCAATAAATCTTTGTTCTAAGAGGATGTTTCGATAAATTGCAAATTATGAACATAAAAGATAATGCAGTTGCTGGCTAGAATAAATATATTACAGCTTTAATAAAACGTTATGAAATGGTACGGAGGCAGGTAGACTAATTCCGCGGATTCGTGCTCATGTATTGACTTTTATTTGAACTATTTTCAATCATAATACATAGATAAATAAAATAAAAAAATATAGATATTGCTTTAGTTTGCTTACCTTTTGATTACAAAGAATGTTTCGGGTAGTGCTATTAACAAAAATTTTGCATACACCCTAGCGTTTTTGCAAATGGAAAAATAAACATTTATTATTATTCATTTGTGAACTCACTTCATTTGAAGCTATTGTTAACTTACTTTGAAAACAATTAGCAATATTGTAAAGGTCAAAGCATTTAGAATTTAATTTGCTTCAAATTTCATATATATGCTAAGATTTTCTATTCTTAACATAGAAAAAAAAAGTTTTTTAACATACACAGATAAATTTAATGATGTATAGACTTTTTTTTTCATAACTACAATGTAATATATCAAATACGTTTATAAATATTCAGAATTAAAAATAGTAAGATATAAGGGAAAATGTAATAAATCATATCAGGAAACATTTTTTTTATTTCCCCTCATACTTTATAAATATATCGAGCGAACTATCATTAATTATGTCATGTCCATGGACTTATTATTACTTTACACTCATTTTAGTTGTTTACCACTCAACCGTTTTAGTCTCAAGATTAAATATTTAAAAAAGTAAGTATTTGGCATGATTGGTGAAATAGTGTTTTAGAACAACATTGCTTAGGTACGTATTCGATTATTACGAAAGTATTTTAAAGAGTAGCGTAACATGAACTCTGACGGGTGACACATTTCTCATGTGAATAAATTCCCTATTCAGATACCTGAGACGATCACAACTTTCAAAAGCTGCTAGCACATGAAGCTAGTTACGTGATACCGCTCCGAAGTTGCAGTTAAAAGATAGGAGCGTTGACGGAAATGTTGTTGACGATTGAAGCAAGAAGTATGGTAAGGTCTTTGCAAGAGAACTTCACTAATTACAATTCATCAGTTAGTTTGGAAGCCAGTCTGATGAAAGTGAACGGAACTAGTGTAATATCATGAAACCAGGTGTGTTTGTGGTACATGAGATTCGATAAGGGAGAAACAGATGTTTGAGATGAACAAAGATCAGTTCTAGGAACACAATACTTAAAAACTCGTACATCGTACCAAGTGATTTTCATCTTCACAGATTGTTTAAAAATCATATGGGAAGTCGAATAGGTAAGCTTATAGTAGTCGATGTTAAAATTCAGCAATCATCTTGACATAGGTCTATGATCATGACGCTGATATCATTAGGTTCGGATAACCATGGTGACTATGTGAAGAAGTGATATGTATCAGTGTCCTTACTAAACGTAGTGTATCTCTTTGATTTTATCAATAAAGATAATATCTCAGAGGACTTATTACCTTAACTTTAAACTACGTTCGTAATTTTTTTTTCAAGCATTTTGCATAATAATCTCAGCACTATTTAATTAGTAAGATAGTACGTACAAAAATTATTGTTTCTTGTACAACTTGGCTACTTGGCGACAAAAGGGTATCACGAATGTTCAAGTAGAATCTAGTTTTGTCGAGACGTTTCCAGAATAAGACCGAAACATTGGAAAACTTCCTATGTGACGTCACATCCGACCAGAAGGTACAAATAGACAGAGCCGCTGATCGTCCAGAGGTTTTTCTTCCGGAGTGGAAACGATGATCGTGCTTGCTTTGTAAACTGCGGATTGCTGTTTTTTTTTTTTTAGTGCTGCAAATTTGTGCGAAAACGATCTTGTGGTCGCCTGTGCTTCCTGTTTTTTTTTTTTATTATTATTATTTTAAAGAATAAATTACTATTTTTCTTTTATTCTGCTCGTCGGACTGTTCACATACACACACCGGACAATTTTCGTAACAATATGTTTTACAAAGGCTTCCTGCTACGAGGTACAGAGTGTTGGTTTTAGAGCCCTGTGTCTAATTTTTCAGAAATGCAGTTAGAACTGGTTTCCTGTTAATGACGGCTACACTACTCTTCCGCATAGGACTCAGCTTATTGGTGATTATTTTTAAGTGAGGATATTAACCGTATGGATTAGCCAGCTAGATATTCTGACCTTAATACCACAAAGCATATCTGGAACTCTCTTGACACGCCATTTCCTTCTCGCCATTCCCTTCCGAGAACTACCCCGAAGCTAAAAACTGCCTTTCTACTGCAGTGGGATCAATTACGACAGAAACTCCTCATTTGCCTTCTGTCCAGTGTCTAACCTTAGATTAATTTTCATTTCGATACCACAATATGGATCTCGGACTTCCCTACAAAATGAGCTTTACTGCTAACATGCACACATAAAAAGATTTTTGAATGATAGATATCTTTCTCTGTTATAGTACTCATATATTCATACAATAGTATCACAAAAGGACAATATTTAATCAAAAAAATTAGTCCTTTTGTGTTTCAAAAATTCGACATAATGTACAGATTTTCTTAATTTTGCACACGAGTATAATTGTCTTCATGAAATGGTCTATTCTAGTTATCATCCTTGAACTGAGAGATTGTATTGTAATTGTTTTAAATAAAAAGTGAAAAGTGGGCTGCTGTTATTCTATTCTTCGACTCTTACTTGGAAGCTAACCGAAAAGTTTCTACCATGTGCTACTAGGTAGTTGATGGCGAAATAATATATTAATTTAATTTTTTTAGACAGGGAGTGATCATACGCAGAATCAATATATATATATTTGAAAATCACAGTTTCATGTCGGAAAAAATAGAAGTAGGGGAATAATTATAAGTAAGAAAAACATTTTTAAATCAAGCGTTTATTTAGAAATAGATTAAAAGCTATAAAGTATTTTTTAAATTTTAATAATATATAATTTATAAAAGTTAAAGAAACTTAATTAAGTTTCGAAGGTAAGTACCGATAAATTAAGTTCCATTGCTACTTATTTATATATGAAATTATTAAATTATTATGAAAAATATTAACTTCTCGAGTCTTTGTAAATTAGGTATTATTTTGAATTAAAAAATATTTATATATCTTTTATTCCCCGTTAAATGAAGGCTTGAATTAAGAATGCTTTTTACTTATGTTTATTTAATTCTTTTAGTCTGAAAATTTAAGAGTAAAAAACAATTATGGGAGTAATACATGTCTCTAAGCTTTCTATTATATAGAAAACTGTTAAGTGCAAGGCTGTAGGTCTGTCACTGTTTGAGCAAACCATAGTATCGCGACGTTATCGAAGTTATACGTGTTTACAAAATTTCAGCTCGATCAGATTAAAAAAGTAGGTTAAAATACGAAAAGTCTGAAATGTTTCCGATCCAACTCTAGTACAAGACATGTTTTCTTTAATTTTTTAAAAAAATTTTACGTATTCTTCTTGCAAGTCTACGTACTTCTCTCAGCGATACTTCCATCTCTTTAACCCATCCAAATAATACTTTGCGTCTTTCTCCGCAAAATAATTTTTTACGAAGAGGATGGACTCCTCATTTGACAAAAATCTCTGACCTCCGAGCGCAAGTTTTAGATGAGGGAACAAAAAGAAGTCGCTTGGGGCTAGATCTGGTAAGTAAGGAGAGAGTCAAGCAGTTCAAATCGTAATTCATAGATTTTCACCATGGAAACCTCTGAGGTGTGAGACGGCGCATTGTCTTGGTGAAATATTTTTTTTTTCCCGCAAATGTGGAAGTTTTTCTAAAATTTCGACCTTCATATCAAAAAATGATTCATAGTATGTTCCTGTAATGGTTTTTTCTGAGTGAAGATAACCTTTTAAGATAATTTCATGACTATCTCAAAAACAGTCGCCATCACTTTCATAGCCGAAAGAGCAGTTTTCGCCTTTTTTTAGAATCGATTCTTTTTTCGCAGACCATTGTTTTTACTGTATTTCAGTTTCGGGCGTAGATTGGTGTATCCAAGGTTCATCTAAAGTAATTAATCGGCACCCAAACTTTGATTTATTGCACCTAAACTGCGCCAACAGAACGTTGGAAATATTCATTCGAACACGTTTTTGGCCAAACGTGAACAAACGTGGCACCCATGGCACGGACAGCTTTCTCAAGCCTAATTCTTGATTCAATAAGTGACAAACACCTACTTTGGACATATTCATAGTCTCTATTATTTCTTTCACTTTAATTTTACTGTCATCTAGCACTATTTG
Source organism: Nephila pilipes (assembly GCA_019974015.1). Lineage (NCBI taxonomy): Eukaryota > Metazoa > Arthropoda > Arachnida > Araneae > Nephilidae > Nephila > Nephila pilipes. Next base: position 10,354 of record BMAW01005754.1, on the reverse strand, counting down.
ATCTACTTTGCGATGTTATCGTCGGTGGTTGCAGTTTTTGGACATTCCGAACGTTCATCATTTCCCAAGCTGGTACGTTCACGTTTAAATTCAGCTACCCAAAATTTCACGATGGTAAATGATGGTGCAGAGTCCTCGTACTCAGCGTTGAACTCATCTTTGATTTGTTTAGACGTTAAGTCTTTCAAAAACAAATATTTAACGACAGATCGATACTCGATTTTTTCCATTTTCACAAAAAACACTCACATTTACTTACTCAGACGATTGTCAAACAACAACAAATGGCTGAAATTTTAGTGAGTATCTTTCAAAACAAGCACAATCATATTCCTTAGCTTTTATTCCTGCCATCTTTACGTTAAGTTCGGAAACCTTTCAGACCACCCTCGTATGAGTACTAGTTATGAAAGCATACATGCATAACATAAAAACAAAGCAAGTTAAATGAAGGTTTTTAACGAATAGTGCTTTACAAAACATATTAAATATTTAGAAAACACAACTTATATATATATTCAAGAAACGCATGTGAAATTTTAAATTAAATGTATGTTGTAAAATAATATGGATAAAAGCATAGTATTTTTAATAATTCCATGAAAAAGAATTAAAAGTGCGTTGTTTAGTTATTGATTGAAGGTGGCAATGATTAATTATACATTTCAAACGGGTGTATAACCTAATGCAAAGACATCCAATTGGTGTAACGGAAAACGACTCTCTTTTGCTTTAGATCTGTTATATAATTTACACTGGATCTAGTAATTGAATACCGTAGTAAAAAGGTTTCCTTAAAATTTAGAGGATAAAACCCATAGAAGCTTACATTCATGAGAAACTAGATAAGTCGATACTTCGTTTAATTTTAATTTTATTGATCCCGATCACAATCTTAAGCCCTTTAAGAAAAATCAAAATAAGTATAATATGAATATAAAATATCAGGTAAACAAAAACAATAAATCGAGGTTCTTTCTGTGCCTTAGGAAATATTATATATGTGTGTGTGTGTGAGTGTGTGAGAGAGAGAGTGTGTGTGTGTGTGAGTGTGTGTGTGTGTAAAGCAAATAGAGATTGATTAATTTTTCCCTATATCTCCTAGTAGTGCACAAAAATTTAGATACGAACTATTTCCTTCTTGCTAAATGCTTAAAATTGTGTCTTAATTTTGGCTTTAACTGTACTTGAAAATAAATACTAAAAACTGTATTCATTTTTTCGTGTATAAACTTTTATGTAATTAAATATCTTTGGATTTTATATTTAAAATTTAATTTAATTGCCACGAGCTCTCACTGGTTCACATTACTCGTATTTTTATACCTTAAGAAATAACAGTTTCATTTTAAGAATTTATACTTTTATTTAAGATGAATTACATCGTAAACAGCTTAAAATAATGCTTATTAAATTGTTTTCAAGGTTTAAAAGTTATTCTTCAAACATTAGGAAAATTAGTGTCACAGTGTTGAAATAAATACATCAAAGACTTAATCATTTCCTATTGAAACTTCTATATAGTCTGTAACCGACAAAAAGAAAGTCACTTATTCGCATTTAGTTATTTTTGGTTTTCATTTATTAACGTTATATTTAAAGATATTAAAGAGCAAAAGATGTCATAGACTGTTATTTTTTTAGTAAGCTAAATCATGCATTTGTACATTACAATAAATGGTATGAGGATGACTCAGATAAGGAATTTAAAGACAGATGACATCATTAAGATAAATTGTTGCTATCATTGAGTTCTGCCATCTGTTAAAAGGAGCCAAAATAAATTTGACATTGATTCATAAGTTAGTTTTGATTTAATATTAATTGGCAGCAAAATTAAAATTTGATTGCTGCCACGTCGAGTTGTAAACGTCGTTGAGAACTGGATTTTCATTATCCACCGGTAACCAAAAAAAAAAAATCCAAACAAGGATCTGCTTCTTGTGAATCTGCTCCAAAGAAAGAGGCGATGATCTCATCGACAGGAAAAGTTACGACGAAGAAAGTTTAGAGCATGAAGAGCGTCATGATCACGAATACGAGTAACTGAGACTTAGATAGCTGCCAAGTGAATGATGATGTTTACTAAAAGCAAACCGTTACCGATGCTACGAGTACCATCTCTTGGATTTTCTAAGGAATTATTGAACGAGCTTCGTATTTATCTATTTCCTTAGAGTATTTGCTCTTATTAAAAAAGTCTCTTTATGTTTTGTTAAGATGCAAACTTTACGAAACACTTTTTTAAGGACCCCTATATTTCTCTTTTTAGCCCCTGTTATCTTATACGAATAAAGTAAGAATACGAATGTTCTTCTACTCATTATCAATTAAGCCTTTTATTCGAAGCTCAGTAGAGGAGAAGGAAGGGGGGGGAAGTGAATTTCTTGTTCATTGATGAAAATAAGTATGTATATATATATATATATACCTTTGCTTAGAAATGGAATATTCTATTGTGAACAAGAAAATATTGTTATTAAATTATAAATACTGTTATACAAAACAAGAGGACCAAGGTACCTCACTGATTATGATCTAGAGTTCGTAGGTGGTTTGGAGTCCTGATTTCACCCAACACCTGTCTTTGGGCTATTGTACAGCCTGCAATAGCTAAATGAGCACGAGGCCGGCACTGGTTGTGTCTAATCGCGGTTTAAGACCATGATTCCACTAAAGACGTAGCAGGTTTGATGTACGTTAAATATTGCAAGACTTGAATGTTGTCGATATTTATAGAGTAAGTTGATAGCTTTGTTGTGTTCTTGTCTTGTCTTTTTTTTTTTTTTTTTTGTTTTTTGGATCGTGACTCAAAATTTAGTGGTTCTTCCCCTATAGTCATCCTGTCGCTTTTAAGTGCGATGTTAATAAGCAATCAACGGACATATATCATCCTCATCACTAGACTATAACTCAGAATTCCTGTAGCCTTAATATATATCTGGATTATGCAGCACTATTGTGTCAGTTACTAAAGTATTGCACGTTCACTGTCATCGACGCACTGGCGGATTTTTATGGAGTCACTATCACTATCTCTTCTCCGCAATATCACTATCTCTTACCGATTCACTACGAGAAACACAACCGTAAATTTCACTATTTGCGCCCTCATAATCACTCGTTTATAATAATTTAAATATTTGGAAATGATTTTTTTTTGAAATTTACTTTCCTTTTCTTGGGCTATGAGTGTCCTGCCCTACTTATACCATCCGTCACTTTTTAGAAACGCACATAAAACAATTCAGTCACAAAATTCGAAAACCACGCACGTAAAAAAATATAATGCTTCATTGACGTACCTAAACAACTCTTTGTTCAATTTTTAAAGCCACACTTAAAATAAGGCATATAACTTATGATCGTCAGTTATAGTTATATAGTTGATGGGATCACACTGGAGCACCTGAGTGTTATGCTTTTAATCTCCATGTCTGGTACAGAATTTTAAAAAAGAGCTTTACTTCGGCTTTTCCTGCCCAGAACTGCGTTTGTGAATTTAATAAATTTAATATTGTATAAAATTTGGAAAAGAAATTAATGAATTTAATTAAAAAAGCATTTAGTTGTGTAATAATATGATGAAAGGTTACTCAGAGGCTGGAAGCTTTCTGAGTGGCTGACCTGAGTTAATCAGAGGGGAGTAGGGGTACATTGACGTCCCAGAGCTTCATCAGCAAAAAACATTTTAACCGTTTTGACGCACCAGCGCGTCGGTGACTGTGAACGCGTTAATTGCATTTAAAGGGACATCGTACCCTATGGACTACATTTCTAATTAGATATTTATAAGAAAAAAAAATTATGTAGACACACACAACATATGCATTTAAAAAAAATTCATTTTCAAACAAACAGTTATTTCAGATGTTCTAACATTTTTCCGAAATATATATATATATTTCACACACACACAATATTTAAAAAAAATTCCCATTACCACTACAAAATTTAATATTCTTAAACAATTTTTTTTCTAAATTTGTTAGAAATGTTTTTCATAATTCTTTACAGGGGTTTAGTTGTACTAGTGTTATTTATATTTTAATGATCTTTTTTCTATCAGGCAAAATAAAAAGTATTAAATAAACCAGCTATATCAAATTTTGTGGATTTTAAAAAAAAAATCTATTTATTAGATTCTATTACATGTATATAATTATCAAACATGCTGTGCAAAATAGCCAGAAATAATTTCAAAACTCTTTATTGATTACCAAAAAAATGCCCTGCATTTTAAGTACATAACCGTCATAAAAAATAAAAAGCTGAGAAAGAGTAGTTTAAAATTTCGAAGATCAATTAAATCATTCAGAACACCATTAAAGAAAGTTTAAATAACTCGTTAAATAATGCAGCTAGACCTGTGAAATTTTAAACGTAGATTTAGAAAAGTTATAATTTGAAGTAAGGTAATAAAACTGTTTCATTATTTTGGTCATTTTCAGAGTACTATGTCTACTTAAGTCATTTTCTAGGTATATATTTTTCTAATACAGGCTGAAGATTTACGAATAATTGATAGACCTGATATGTTTTCTCAATATTTAAGAGAATTTTAGTTCTTTTTCTCTGTTAATGACCCCAAGTCACCCTAGTAATCTTTTCCCTATGGGGTTTACTGTTTTTGTTAAACACGGGTGACGCTCCCCCGAGATACTCTATCGATCTTCTGTGTTTTGACTCTCCAAGTCAACCAATTTTTATCTTTTTTTCAATTTTTTTTCACGTCTAGATCACAGCTTTGCCTTGTTTGGTGTAGCATACCACATCTGGCTCTTGCGCTGTTAAAACACTATCACTCACTATTCTTGGTGAAAATGATCGTGATACTGTATGAAGTTTAAATCATTAATAGTTACAATTACATCACAAATGGTAAAAGTGTTAGAGTTTCACGCTAATATTCGGAGTAGGTATGTTATTAATGTTATAGCTCTTTCACATGGAGCTCCTTTAAATTTCGAGGTACTCCTAACTTGTGCATTAATGTTTTAGTTGAATTTTTGAATTTTACCTCAAACATAAATCAAATCAAACATAAAACATTTCAGAAGCAAGTAAATAATAACCTAAATGCCTAAGCGAAATCAAGCGGAATAATGTAACAACATTTTCATTACATATGTGAAGAGTTCAGCATTGAATTAATATTAAATATTTTTGAGTAAATAAAATTAAGATATTATTTTAGCTTTAAAGCTTTTAGAACTAATTACGCAAAATAAAAAAACACTAAAGGGAAACAAAAGTGACGTTTATTTGGTATAACTTTGGCTTTGTTCGAAGACGATCTCATTGACCGAAATAGTTATAAGGAGGAATTTTTGGAATGTGGCGTCATTATCATGGACTTTTTAGAAGAAGAAAAACGTTCAATGGATATGACATTGTGTGTTAGAGTGATACCCCATTGCTCTTTCTAATTCCTCAGACGGGTACTTTTTGAACACTAACCTTGTACGTGAATTATTTGTTATGTGTTTATTATAAAAGAAATATAAATATTTGTACTCATCTTTTTAAATAATCGTTATTCTTTCTATGTCCAATTTTGCTTAGTGACTGTTCACTTATCCCATTTCCTAGTTCACCCTTTTTATTGATACCGACTAACCGTTTAACCTTTCACTATTTGGGCCGTCCACTCGGATAGTCTGAAGATGATTCATTTCTTCCTTTTATTTACCGTGATGCGTGGGAAACACCCTGCAGGTGTTAATTGATTTCGCTTGCAGAGTAGTATTTGAACAAATTCGTCTTGATTTAACGCATATTAAATTGTTATTCAGCAGTAGACAAACAGCATGCCCTTGACAAAATGTCGTTTCAATAATTTAAAATAACTGTTTTTCATAGGATTGATTGACATTATAAGTGAAAGGTCGAGAATTCGCTGTCATCTATTTGAAGAAATATACATTTTTAGTATTTTTCAAATATAAATACGTATCTTTCAAAATCTATTTTTTAGCTAGAGTTAATATAAAAGCTATTTTTCTCTTTATTTTATATAACTTTTTTTCAGTGATTTTTAATAATATCGAATTATCAAATATAAATATACAAATCCTTCACTCATCAAATTAAATAACGGTATGGAATATTGTGATTATAGAAATTTTTACAAATAAATGTTTCTGACAAATTTCTAGAATTCTTTTCACATCATTTCATATGGAAGTACTGTGCTAATAATCTCAATTGATGTAATAAACCTATTTATGGAAATCATGTTAATGAAATTTAAAGTTCCTCGGATGGCAGAAATCATTTTGAGTTAGAAAGTAAATGAAAGTAAAAGTTAGAAACTTCATTCCTTTGCCATAACTAAAATTTAATGACATATGAAGAAATAGGGATATTTTTATGGATTTACGGTATATATATGTGCAAGAGAGATAATATTTTCTTTCAAATAATAAAGTACCTTTCCTTTATAGCAATCTCAACGTAAATATTAATAGAAAACTGTTATTTAATAGTATTATTCTCATAAAATATTAAATTAGTTAAAGTGCCTCTAAATTTTAAAACAAATTTTTATAAGTTCTTTTACACTTGTGTTACAGCTCATTGCCCTATTAATATTTAAAAACAATTTTAAAATATGAAGAATATAAATACATTAGATTTTAAGATAATAAAACTGAAAAATTTTCTTCTCTTGTTGCTTTTTATATTTAACTTCTATTTTGCTTTCTTAATGTATTTTTTAATTTTTTTAAAATCTTCATTAAAAATTTCTTACAATTTTTCATAGATAAGTGGGTTTTTTCTTAATTCTAATTCATATAGAGGGTGATATTGTCGTTACGTTGAATCATTTGAATATTTGGTGGCTGGTTTAAATATTAAAATAAAATAGTGAAATTTATGTAATTTAAAGACAAAAAATTTATTCCAGTTGAACTTTCATTATGTTTTTTTTTTTTTTTTTTTTTTTTTTTTTTTTTTGAGATAGCTATTTCTTATATTTTAGTTTTCAATGAATTTATATTTAAGATTCGAGATGAAAAACCAACGTTTTTAAATTGTGGCAAAGTTTTTTAAAAAAAATATTGAAATATTAGTTAAAACTTAGTAAAAAAACTCATCTCTCTCGTCTTTAAGATCACTCTCTCTGCTTAATTCAATATATCTTTCATAGATGGCGCCAGGTTATCACAAAAATTACGTTAATAAAAAAAATTATTGAAATATTAGTTAAAACTTGTCGCAAATATCTAAATATTGTATTGTTACTCGAGTAAGAACGATTCCCAAAGTTTCAGAGCTCTACCTTAATGGGAAATTGGTTAAATTAACGATCGAAAATTTGATGACACACACACCAAGTAAAATTCAGAAAAACGTTGTAAAATAGAGTAACAAATCTATCCTGATCTAAAGGCAATATTACACATTTAAGTTTTCCATTTTCTTAACATTTGAAAGACTTGTTTCAATTATTTCTTGCTGATTTATTGTACATAGTCTTTTTGTTTGTAAGGATTTTTTTTTCCATTGCTTTCGTAATTTTTTAGGCTTAATAATTAATAATATTTTAGTTTTTCTGAGCACTTTCAAATATATATATATATATATATACAGTGGTGGCCAAAATTGTGGGGACTGTTGGAAATTTTTACGTTTTTAAGTTTTGTATGCTTGTGGAAAATGATATGTTTCACAAAATGCAAAGTCGTATGCATCATTTTAAAGAGAATTTAAAACTGAATTCAGAACAAAGAGCAAAATTTAAATATTTTTATAATACAAAAAAGTAAAGCTGCAATAATTATCGATATACCTTAGGTACTGATGGTTGCAGTGATTTATCAGTACTTAGCAGGGTAACCTTTATTTTTTATTACAACTTCACATCGATGATTAATTGAGCTGATGATGGTTTTATGCTCTCCCTTCATTATTACATTCGTACTATTCTAGAACCATTATTCCTCACAACAATTATAGCCAGGAAACAGTTACAGCCTCAATTAGTTCCTTTTTTTTTTTATTTAATGAGTACCTCATTCGGACAAGAGTTTTCAAACGGTGCTATAAGTTTTCGACAGGATTGAGGTCAGGGCTGGTTCTAGGCCAGAACAACAATTCAATGCCCTTTGTACGAAACCACTCTTTCTATAATTTTACTGTGTGGCAGGGAACTGAATCCTGATAAGAAGTAAATGAGATATTTTTGGGATAGAGATCCCTGATGAAATGTAGATGTCTGGGTTTTAGTACAGTACCAATGTAATTTCTGGAATTCAGTGTTCTATCGATGACATGAAGACGACCCATACCATTTGCTGACATGCATGATCACATCATAACATTAAGTGGATTCTTCACAGTCGTCTGAATGCAGTCAGAATGCATCTCTTCTATTCTATATCTTACGAATTTTACGAATTTGTTCTAGAACTGACAAAAACACCAGCATCATTCAGAATACTTCTGATAGCCGTTGATGATATTATTCTATCCGGGAGAAATAGTATTTTTATGTAATGAACAGATGTGGGGCAGCTTTTCCGGCATTATCCTGCTTTGCTTTTTATTGAATTTGTCTTCTGATATCGTAAGCAAATCTTTTGGACTTCAGATGTAGTCACTGAATCACCCATTTGTCTTGTAATTGCAGCATAAGAAAGACCACTTCAGAGTAACACAATAATCTTACGTATCTTTTTGGATGTCCAATCTATTCTTTTATATGACGTCACTGCCTTGAGTATATAGTAAATTTTTTTATATAATTCCTACTTGTAATTTGATTATATAAGAAACAGTAATCTTTCTATAGAATAAAGTACAATAATGATTTGTTCCAACTGTAAACATATCAGCTTCTGCTGGCAGAAGCCAAGTACTACAAAGTAAGCTAAGCTCTACTAACTACTAAGTGCTAAGAAGCTACTAAAATTTGAATGGCTCCCAGAACAAGAACAATGATTGGCCAGGAAAGTTAGACATTGCAATCCAATTCATAACTATATCTGTCGTTTAGATCAAAGTACGTATAACTTTTTTGTATTGAAAAATTTACACTTTACATTGAATTCAGTATTCAAATCTCTTTGAAATGATGTATACGACTTTACATTTTATGAAACGTAGCAATTTATATCAGCATACAAAGTCAAAAAACATGAAACTTTCCAAAAGTGTCCTCTTTTGGCCATATATATATATATATATATATATACAGTGTTTCAAAGTTAATTTTAATACAGATATTATACCAGTTTCATCCTTTTGCCTATCATATTTAAATCTGATTGAAATTAATGTATAAACTCTTATAAAACAGAATTCTTAGATATTAATTTGAAAATATTCAAAATAATGGGATTATCCTTAAAATTTATGACAATAGAGATAGTTTTTACTTCCAAATTAATAATTGACATTAATTTAAGCTTAAACGTCTTATATTAAATAACTGTTAACTGATAAATATCAAATTAGTGAGTTTGTGAATCAATTATCAAAATAACTAATTTTATATTACCTGAACAAAGGCTGGTTATTTTATTATTTTTTACAAAAGAAGTTTAAAATATAAAATTTATAGATGTGACTAAATATTTTAAAAAAAAATGTGTTGTTTTGTTTGTTCCGTTTATGTATGTGAGTTCATGTATGTGAATATATATATATCTCTCTCTCTCTATATATATAGGTTTCATTACTTTTATGTTTTAAGAATTTTTTTTATATATTTTTTTATTTTTATTTATATATTTTTTTTTTATTTTCATTCATTTTTCTACTTCATTTCTTACTGAACTATTAGAATTACTTTTTTCTTTGCATTTATTTATTTTTGTTTTTGTTCTTGAGACTTTATTCCCCCTCCCCACTCTTTCTCTCTTTTAGGAACTTATTATTATTATTATATTACAAAACGTTTTTTCATTAATCAAATTTTTATCCCTTTAGATAGAAACATTTTAATGTTTGTTAGTGATCTATCTTTTATTTTTTGTGTTTTTAATTATTGGTTTTTAAATATGCTAAGTATTGGGGTTTATTTACCATAATGTTTCTATAATTTTTTTCATAAGTAAATTTCAGTAAAAAAATTTTTCGGTTTCCGGTGAATTCATTCATGGAGTAAAGAAGACGGTCGTATAAGTGAGACATTATTTAGAATTTATTCTGTTTGTAATTATTTATTTTTTTGCAATTTTTATTTCATTTTTTAATGAAATAAGTTCAAAATATTTTGGAGTAAATAATTTCATTCTGCTTATGATTTTATCTTGCTTAAATGGATCAATATTACACACACACACACACACACACACACACATATATATATATATATATATATATATATATATATATATATATATAT
>BMAW01005752.1:0-15805 GCA_019974015.1 Nephila pilipes | reverse complement strand
ATCCGCCTCTGTTCAGGAGGAATGTGGTTAAAGCTTGTTATTTAATTAGTTTTGCAAAGATATATTTGGTAATTTGTGTAGTTAATTTAATTAGTATATGCTGATATTAAACGGTAAAAATAATTTTAAAATTTACAGCACTAATTCCAATGTCAATTATTTAAGATTTTATGGATTTTCCTCGTACAATAATTAAGCATAATACAATTTCATAGAATTTTAAAATGATACACAAGCAAATTAAAAAGTACTTAAGGAATAAAAAAAATCTATCCAATATATTTTCGTTTATTTAGTGATAAATAGATACAAAATTTTGAAAAGGTACATAAAAATAATGAGCTACAAAAATAAATTTTATGACAATCGCATTAGACATACAGTATTAATCTCTAAATGAAGTAAAAACGCTCAAATACTTAAAGAATATAAATGAACTTTAAAATAATGAATTGATAAAACAAAATAAAAAATGGAAATATCTAGGATATGATAGGAAATGAAATAAACAAAACATTCCAAAATTCATATATAATGAAAATTCATATTACCACAAATGTAATAATGATTTTTTTTCTTCCATAAAGCAGTACTGATATTAATTTCAAAATAAAAATAATCCAAATGAATTGAAAATTCAGACAATATGTTTACATTTAAAAATTAATAACAATTAGAAAAATTGTGCATAATGGAAAATTTTTATGTACACATAATAAAACCATGAAAGGCAGGTAATGTCATCGAGTTATATGCTGAATCCTTACAAGCTATATCATTTACATCAAATATCATTAAAGATACTTATTTAACAAGAGTAAACTATACACAATGGAAAATGTATGTAATGTATTGCAAAATTTTAGATTCACTCTTTGATGGATGCACGCGCTAGAAAACTTGTCACTATTTCATATTTATCAATACAGAAATTATCATTTATTATTTGATAAATCAGGTGCAATCTCACTGCTTCCGAATTGACTGGATTAAAACGCTTTCCAAATTCATCTCGAAAAGTTTCAAAAAATTGTTCTTCTTCTTCGTTCAGATATCTTTTCTGAAGCACCAAGAGAACATAGAGCCATTTAGCAATAGCATGCTCCATGCCAATCAATTGGAACCAGTTAAATAGGTACTTGATCAAGATCATTATCTCATCTTGCGACAAGTAACAACCGAGACTCAAGAGAGGATCTCGGCTCTTAGAAGGCTGAGTATAAAACACACCGAGTGGATAAATTTTGAAACACAATTCTGAGCCGAGGCAAAAAAGGCACCAGTCTTTTTCGTCCTTATTTGAAAGCTCCCAGTCTATTGGATAATTTTCTCGTAAGTTTACTGTCATTAAAGTCTTTCTCATATCGTAAAATTCACCCACTACACCTCTACAGAAAACCTGGTACTCGTGACTGTGAGGATTGAAAACAACGGAATTAGTTTGTAAATAGTGGGATGCTTTCATGAATGGCACTTCAAGTAGTACATTTTCTATTTGCGACTGAAAAACGAGTTCGGATCCGTCCCGAGGAACTGTGTCCTCATCAATGTATCGAGTAGGTGGTTCAGCGTACAATCCAAGACGTCTGCTCTTCGGAGATCCATAATAATTATCGTATCCCGGGATTTTATACATGGCTTCCTGTAAAGAGAGAAAAATATTTTTAAATATTATACATTTTTTATTTTAAATTATGTAGCCTTTTAAATACATGCTGCTCATTTCTTGTAACTAATACTTCCATAAATTTTCAGGAAAAATACCAGATGTATTTTAAACCATAAAACTTTTCTTTTCTATGGAAAGATGGTTGAGAATATACCACACTATTTATGTCATTTCATAAATTGCTTTATACGATCATTTCTAAAGTAAAATTAAATCACTGAATGAAGAAGTAAAAGTTAATGAAGTGTAACTTCTCAATGAAATTCAAGGGGGTGAATATGTATTTCTCTATGTAAAAGGCTCTAACTAAACTTTGGCATCAGCTCCAAATTTTTTAGGAATAAAAATTTAATAAGCAGTGAAAAATAGGGCGGGAGAGAGAGAGAGAGAGATGGAAGTTTTTCACATCTAAATATGAGTAAGATCAATTACTGAGTCATATGTAAGAAATGGATGGTTGTCGCTCATTCCCTGCCCAATCTTTTCACTTGGACAGTAGCTTCAACTAAGCACATGGATTTTATGTTATTTACTAGTAAACAGAATTGTGAAAATCATTTGAAAAAAAGGAAGTGTTTTTGAGATTGGATGACTCATTTTTCCGCTTTTTTTTTTTACAAAAATACCATCAAATTATATGTCAATGTAAAGATAATTTAATCTACAAAATAATTCAATATAGTTAAAGTGATTCTAAAAAGAGTTGTAATTTAATAACCAGATTAAGGGAACATAACACCTCATAGGTACATCTTTATTTGAATGAAGTCAATAAGCATAATTGTTTCGACGTCTATTCAGGTGCCATTTTGCTAATGAAACAAGCATTTCACGGCAGGATTCTGCCAGTGTATTCTATTTTTACTCTCAAGTTTGCTGATATTTTAAATATGTGCTTTAAATTAGTGAAATTATAATAAGAGGTTCTTTAATTTGCTGAGATAAAACACACACACTACCCACCGTATCCTAGTGGTCATAAAAGTAAATTCGGCGTTAATTTTCGTCGAGTAGAGTGTCCAAGACCTGATGCGAATGCCGTGTAGCAGCGCTGATACACTTTTTATTAAAAGTCTAGGCTTAACCCTTTCGCTACCGGAGGGAGAAAAAAGAAGTGGTTCTCTGGTCCCGCGGCTTCTTACCACGGAGTGTCACTCTGTGCCCAGACGATTTTAGATACTAAGCCTAATTCGTGAAAAACATTTCTCTAAAATAAGCTATTCATTAAAATATTTTGGTATTTACATATCTTATTTAAAATGCATTAAACTTAATAAATACAAAAGAAAAAAGGATTTAATCGAAAATGGAATGTTTTATACATAAAATTACATAAAAAATCATACTTTTAAGAAAATACAAAATATATTTACATATGTTACGTAAATTTCATGGTGTAATGATGTACCATTACATGGAATATATATATATATATAAGATTAATCTTATTTTGCTGTATGGTATTTTTTTAAAAAAAAAATTTCGCGGTAATGTAACACCAAATAGTAATATTAAAAAAAATCAAATGAAACGTTCTCATTAAGCGTATCACTATTAATACGCTGGTCTGCAGAAGGCATTCCGGAGCGTATCTATTATGATACGCAGCGCCCAGGAGAGCCACCGCGATCGTATCAAATATGATACGCTGAAAGTGAAGGGGTTAAAGTTCTCCTCTCCGTGAGGTTTGAAAATTTAAAAGTTAGATGTCAACTCGGGTGTCGTCCTCGCCACTTGATCGAAATTGGGAATTAAGTGTTCCATCGCCAGTAGCCATTGTGTTGCTTCTTATAGCGACATTAAAAAGCAATCACAATCACTGAACACATTTAAAGACAATCTTAGAATAAATTTTAAAAAATAGCAATAATTTACTATTTGTTTATTTTCGGAGAATTTCCCTGATAAATGGAATTGATAAACAGGGGAATAGCTCATAAATATGAACTACAAAAATTTAACAAATTGAATGAGTGCATTCAAAATAAAAACTTTTCAAGCCCTTTGAGTCGTTGATACGTTTTTTTCGTTTACCAAAAACAACTTAAAGAAGACATGGTACAGGAAAGCTGGTACACTCCGTGTTGCATGGAAATTGCCTTATAGGACACTAGACTCTCTCTTAAGTTGCGGTGCGAAAACTAATTTAAAGATCTTTAACATACATTTTAATCTTATGAGTTAAATATTATGAATTTTAATATAATCGATTACTGAGCATGAAACAATATGATTTTAAGAGTTTTAGTAAAAGTATTAGAGATGAAATTGTCATGTAGATCAGAGGTCTTCAAACTGGAACTTTGATGAGGGTTCCGCAAGGGATCACTATTTGTTTAATCAAACAACCAAAATATTAGACAGTTTGCTTGTAAAAATAAGTTTAAATAAATAATATTTTATGGATAAAATAAAATATCGTGCTTCATATACATTAATGGAAACGCATTAGGTGATATATCGGCCACCGTTCTTTGGTTTAGGTCAGGGGTTAACTCTTTGAGCTTAGAGAGTTTTCTTTGATGCTTTTCCGAGAGTCTTAAAGCAACCAAACATATAATTCCGTATGGCCGTGAACTCGCCGAAAACATTTCAATTAGACGTATTCGTTTTAGACTTATATTTTCCAAATTCTTTCCACCCTTTAAAGTTTTGATATTATGATAGATAATTGGGGAGGGTTGTGGTGACGCAATGAAAGTTGACAGGAAATTTTATGGCTAATTAGAGAAGCGCGCTCTTTCCCTTAGGGTTGGGGCATTTTCCATTGAGACATTCGTTCAAAGTGTGAGAGTATATGTACAGATGTACAATTATATGTACAGATTTGTAAAAATTTAAAATATTAATGGTATTGTTAGAACATATTTAAGGAAAAAAAATCTCACTATCGACCTTGCCATTCACTATCTTATTAAGATGTTTTTATTGCAATAAAATAAAATTAAAATTGTAATTTTGTAAATTTAAGTAATACAGAAGCTTTGATATCCTATTTTTTCTGTTCTTTGTACAAGAAGTTACTTCAAGGAAACGGTAAGCTCAAAGGATTCTCCAAAGTGTAAAAGATTGAATACCTCAAATGTAGCTAATAATAGGTTTAAGAAGGACGTCTAAAAAATGAAAAACTGACTTTTCAGAAGAAATGTCACTGATCACTCAATGCCACGTCATGGGGCAGTTTCCATCCGGGCTAGAGGTAGGTCAACATCTTATTGAGCTCATTACTTTATAACAATGTAACTCTGAAAAAATATTTCAATTTTTCTGAAATTTTAATTATTTTCTATTCTGTACATTATATTTTCCTATTCACAATTTTTGTATCCATCGTACAACTCTTTCTTGGAGCGTCGTTTTTTAAAACGATTTTCTGAATTTTACTTGGTGTGTGAGTGTGAATGTTTGTGTGTCAGCAAATTTTCGATCGTTAATTTAACCAACTTCCCATCAAGCAAGAGCTTTGAAATTTTGGAAATCGTTCGTACTCGCCTAACAATGCAATATTTAGACATTTGCGACAAGTTTTAACTAATATTTCAATAATTTTAATAAGTCAAAATATTCTTTCCCCTCGGCGTTTTTAGGATTGAGGAAAAAATTTCTTTCTCCCTCTGGGAACACCGGGCACTCCCCACAAGCCACATGACGTATCATAAAACTGAAAAAGGGGAGATAGTAAGGGTTGCTAACTTTCCGTCAGTAATCATTCGCCAGAAAGAAAGATTCCAATATTTGGCGCCGTGTCTTATCACAATAATTTTTTCTCAATTCTGGTTCCCATTTTTTTTTTTTATAGAATGACTTACAAATTTTCAAATGCATATTTTGATTTTATGAGTATTATGAATTTTTTAATACGCTCACAAATGTCTCTTTTTAAGTAAATTTTAAAGTTAAAAATAACTAACAGTTTTAACTAATATTTCAATAATTTTTTTTGAAAAATTTTTCCACCATATAAAAACGTTGGTTTTTGTACCGAATTATTTTCCAATGGTTCCTGTGTAACTTTAATAAAAGCAAATATTTGTGATAGTTTTTGGAAGAAAAATATTTTTCTACTAAGCTAAATTTTTTAATTCAATTAAAAATTTCCGTTGATTTCTGTTTTAAATAATCTCACTTGTTATTTTATTTTAAAGCCCAATATTAAAAACAAATTTTTATTTTAAAATGATCATTTTCTTGTTTCTAAAAAGTTATAGCTGCTTATTTATTTCATTTTTCGATGCATATTTTTAATGAAAAATGTACTTATAGGCATTAATTATTAACTTTTTTTTATTTATTTATTGTAAGTATTTATAGATATTATACGTTCAAAACAGGAAAGTAAGTAAATTTTGTTTTATCATATTTATTTCAGTAATTTTTTTTTTACTTATATTACATGTTTTGCTTGAAATGTTTGTCAAACGTCAAATGCAATCGAAAGTTATAGCCATAAATTTATTAGTAATTTGATTTCTTATAAGTTTTTATTAATTTAATGCCGAATTGGGGTAAAGATACTTATAAATAAGAAAAATACTAAATTGCACACTTTTCTAAGTTTCTACCATTTATGTTAAAATAATAAAAAGCTCTCAGCTCATGTTATACCTAAGAAAACTACTCTCCGTATTCACAGTGGCGGCGATTGAGTATTAAAAGAAGAAAATTAAAATTCTATAGACAATAAATAATTCTCTTGATCATAAAGAAAATGTAAAAAGTAAAATTATAAATTTAAATACAAAATGGAAAATAGTTATAAAAGGAAAATAAAAACACAGCTATAGATTGTTACTGATGAATAATACTTAATTAGGGATATTGAAAACAATACATTTTATTACAATATAGAAAAAAAGGAATTCAATGTAAAATTCGCCTCCCCTACTCATGTGTTTAGTCTTTCAGTTTCAATGCATCGCTAAATGTTTCTGTTTTCCGCTAATATCCACATTCATTCAAGTTAATTAAAGGGCGAACTCTGTCAAGAGTTATTATGTTCTTGAAGCATTGAATTTCTGAAATAGTTTCTCCCTTAGCTTAAACGCCACGCACGAATCAAATAAACGTGCCGTCATGTATGACATTTTGTGCGTATTTCTCACCAAAAAATTTTTAACTAATGAAATGAAAGAAATATGAAAAAAATTATTAGTGTTAAGACAATTTTATGCTTGTATAAATTTTCTTGAAATAACTCCCAGTTCAAGTGGCTAAATTTGAATAAAAAATAAATTTCTTTTCTAAAAAAAGAGAGGAGATCCCTTGATCCCTTTTCCAACATAGATACTACCTAAAAATATATCTATTCCTGTCAAATCTTAGAAATCTGAGTTAAGTGTAATACTTAGCGGTAACATAAATGGAATATTTAGTGGAATATTTAGCGATTTTAAAAAAATAACGTAGTTTGCACTCTTAATCGTGACGCATACAAAGTAAAATTTCTACAATAAATTTATAACATAATTAATTAAATAATATGTATGTGTTTGATAAAGTATTTGTTTTGTTTCATCAGATAGAAGGAGAATACTTTCCATATTTACGAAATTGAAAACATTTCCTCCTATTGTACTTATCTTTGTGGAACACTTGAACAAATTGCATGGTTTGCCATAGTTCTGCAGTGCCCGCGGTAGCTTCGTATTTATAGTTGTTCACTCGTGGAAAGCGCTGTGTTCTTAATTTTGTGGGTTTAAGTACTGATACAACAAAAAAATCACCGAGGTGTAGTGGAGCTAATGCAAGTTAAATCTATCAAGGCTCCAAATTCTCCCTTTAGCAAGGTGCGCAATTATGGAGTGGGTGTGTAACTCAGATGACGTCCGCGGCACTTCACCGAGGTGCCTCCTCGCATCATTGAAAAACAATAAAATATTCTTATCTTTTGCGTGACGCAATTTTTAAAAGCTAAAAAAGGACTGACTCTGAATTTAGAATTACAAAAAAGGAATAGAAAGTTGATGAATGTCTGCCATCTACTGGATAATGACAAATACAAAACTTTGTGATAGTATTCTGCTATTTGAAACGAAAAATAATAATGAAATTTATCGATATAGAGCTAATTACGTAAGCGTCCTTTTAAAAACACTCTGGGCACAAATGGGTTTAAATGGTATACCATAAAGTGCGTCGTTCGATTAAATATGATGCACAGCCTGAAAGTGAAGGCAAAATATGTGAGCTGCTCATAAAGTCTAGAATCTAAGAGAACAGTACAATTTCTGTAGATTTTTTTATAAAGAAATAACCGTGAAAGAGGATCGAAGTAATCCAATGCAATAAGAAATTACACTCCCTAGCGGGATCAATTTAAGCCACATAGAGATGCTTAAAGATTTGCATACGAAGCCAAACTCTACAGTTAAGTAGATACGCGCAGCATTTAAAAGGGACAAATGTCTTCCTTTAGAAAACATTTTTAGCGGTACACTCAAAGGATAACAGTTTCATTCTCATTGGAGCCTATATAGGATAAAAATTTTGATTCATAGGAGATGTATGAAATATAAAATTAAATCGTAAATTATTATCCACCCAAAGGGCTATTGTCTTATGTAAGCTATATATTTTTGTCCCGGACCACATCTTGTGTCTAATCATATTTCAATTTTTCAATACGTAAATTAGAATTTCTAGAGCCATGTTCTGTTTCCTGATTATAATGTTCTATCCATAGACTTAATGTTCAATTTTCAATATTTTTTTTCCAATTATACTTAATGTTTTTGGCTCAATTGTTCATTATGATCACTTGGTAAATTTAACTTCTAACTAGGATGTTAATTTTTCGATCCTATCCATAGGCTGAATATTAAACTTTTCTATATTCTCTTAAATTCAATTGGACAATTTACCGCTTCCTCTAGTTTTAGTTACTATTAGCTTAAAATATATTAATTTTAACAATGTATCGTTTGCGTCAATTTTAATTACATGTAGCTTGTATTATATTCAGTTACATATAGGTTTAATTATATTTAAAATGAAGTATATTCAGTTTAATACTTCATCATTTTTTTTTAAATTTAAATTATATTTAACTTAAATATATTCACTTTAATAATTGTATTACTATTGTTATATTTAACTATCCTATTACTATTATATTTAATAATTACTCAACTATTGCAAAGAACATTAATTTTACAACTGTCGAACTTGTATTCCATAAAAATGATTTTTAAGGTGAGTAGGATCTAATAAACAGCTTAATGTGCCATTTAAAATTTCTTTTCACAGTAAATGAGGCGAGCAGAATCTATTATGTAAAATTATGGAAAAGTAAGAAAAGGTAACTCACATATAACGCCGATTATACAAAGTCTAACAAATACAAATCCGAACTGATGCGTCAAAATATTTTAAAATAAAAATACTAAAGGATTTTATAGAAGGAAAAAATGTTGAAAAAGAATAATACCCTAAAAAGGATTACCCATAAGTCAAGGATTTCACGAAAATTCATTTTTCGTTTTTGCATACGTTATATAATATTTTTAAAGTAAATTAAATTATATCCAAGAGTTTTGATACAAAATGAAATACAAACAAAAATTATAACACTTTGAATAAGAATTCACCAAAAAAGTCTAATATTAGTAATCTGAATAATCTTTTTGAAATAAAACTGAAATATTTTGAATTATAACTATTTAAGTTAAAAAACTTATACAGGTTTAAATTTTAATTATATCTTATAAATTTTTGTTCATAATTAGCAATTTTCAATCGTTAGTTTCATAATTTTCTAAATAATTTCCCAGTTATGAAATTTTTATCGCGCTCCATAAATGTCACACAACTACGCTTGTAACAAAACTTTAAATTATTATATCCCAATAGTCAGTTTGTAGAATTTTTTAAAAAAAACTAAAGTGGGATTACATCAAGTTACAGAAAAATAAATAGAAGCATTAATAACAATTACACATTTTGTATTACATCATAAACTTTACAAATCTCATCAAAGTATAACATATAATATACACAAATAATCCCACATTCTCCTTTTTTTTTTTCAATACTATAAGGAAACTAAATATATAATAAATAACGAGTAAGTTTCTTTTGTTTCTGTTAAAACGGCAATGTGTCTTCCATTTGAATCGAAGATATATGGGAAATGGAATAGACGGACAAAAAAAACTCTTCCACGATATTTAAAATATTATGAAAATATTGTTTGTTCATAACTTTTATCCATTCCTAAGGCATCTTATTCAAAACAGAAAACCAAAGGTCAGTCAAATGAAAATTGTTTCAAAAGCAGATAAAGTTCCTCAAATATCAAAAATTATTGAATATCAGTTGAATACATTAAACAACACATGAAAATCACGCAAAAAAATTCAATACAAAATATGACTACATTATTTGCCCTGAATTTGATAAACGAATTAAAACAGCAAATATGAAATTAATCCTTCGGCTTTTTATAACAATTGCTTTTAAATAAATATTCGTTTTGCAAAACAGTACGCAGAAATGTTTTTTAAATTGCATTGCACATATTTGGTTTGTTTAGTTCTAAAGAGAGAGGAAAATCCTGCTTTATAAATAAATCATGGATTGCCTTTCAGATTTTTTTATTGTTTATAAAGTACTTGTGCAATATCAGAATCAATCTATGTATAGAATTCACGAGTTCTTTGTTTTAAAGCTTCATGGTAACATCTCTGTTAGACAAAAATGCTTCTGTACATTTTCATCTATATTGAAAATTTTAAATTATTTCGAGTAGAGTAATTCACACGGAGAGATTCACCGAGAATAAAAAAAAGTTCTAGCTAATCAAATAAAGGAAATGTTGAATTAAATAACCTAGCAAATACATTTAGGATAAATTAGCATTTTCCAAATGTGTAAGAGTTCTTTGTTATATCGGAAATATATTGCTTTACTTATTTTCAAAATTTACAAATGAATGTGTTTTAAGATTCAACAGCATCTTTTTTTTAAATACATGTATTACACATCATATGCGCGAATATGTTTTACACTCATTACATACAAGTATTATTAAAAACAGCCAACTCATTATATAAATGAACTTTCTAAGGAAGCTTTTTTAGGCAATATGTAATTCAAAAATAAATAACATAATTTCTTCCCAAAACATTTATTCAATTACAGAATCACACAAGAGTAAGAGTTTGTACGTGTCCCCAGTCAAAAAATACAAGCAATGTTTTAGTATTATTACAACCATTATAATTAAACGGCTACTTACTAAAAATATGATTAATTATTGAGAACATCCATTTCCCCGTCAATTTTGTAGTTAGGCCTTTTGTTACTTACAGACACTCACTAAATTTCCCAAACTAGCATTTTTTTAAAATTGTATTTAATTTCATCACGAAATTCATACTTTTTTTAGTTCAAATAAATTAATAAAAACATGAATATCTATTTTCAAAATTAATGTTTTTAGTCTGACATAATTCCTTTCTTACAGGAAAAAAAAAATTTAAAAACCTTTCTCAAACATTATTCTTACATTAACAGGTCAATTGAAAAGTCCCCGGCCTACCAGAGTAAAACACATTTTTTTAGCAAAATTAGTTTTTTTTATTTAACATAATTCCCTTCAAGGGTGATACACTGTTTATAGCGACCCTCCAACTTTTCGATACCATTTTTGTAGTACGATTTGTCCTTTGCTTCAAAATAGGCCTCAGTTTCGGCAATCACCTCTTCATTGGACGAAAATTTCTTCCCAGCGGCCATTCTTTTGAGATCTGAGAACAGGAAATAGTCCCAGGGGGCCAGATCTGGAGGATACGGTGGATGAGGAAGCAATTCGAAGCCCAATTCATTTATTTTTGCCATCGTTTTCACTGACTTGTGACACGGAGCTTTGTCTTGGTGAAGCAACACTTTCTTTTTCTTCAAATGCGGCCGTTTTTCGGCGATTTCGTCCTTCAAACGGTCCAATAACGCTATGTAATAGTCGCTGTCGATGGTCCTTCCTTTTTCAAGGTAGTCAATGAAAATTATTCTATGCGCATCCCAAAATACAGACGCCATAACCTTGCCAGCCGACTGTTGCGTTTTCCCACGCTTTGGAGCGAGTTCATCGTGTGCAGTCCACTCGGATGACTGTCGATTGGACTTCGGAGTGAAATGATGGAGCCATGTTTCATCCATTGTCACATATCGACGCAAAAACTCGGGTTTATTACGCTTGATCATCTTCAAACACTGCTCCGAATCATCAACTCGTCGTTGTTTTTGGTCAAAAGTGAGCTCGCGCGGCACCCACTTTGCACAGAGCTTTCTCATACCCAAATATTCGTGAATGATATGATGTACACGTTCAGTTGATATCTTTAGAGTATCTGTTATTTCATTCAATTTGAATTTACGGTCATTCAAAATCATTTTGTGGATTTTTTTAATGTTTTCATGGGTAACAAGCTCTTTTGGGCGTTCACCATCTTCGGTGCTCATTTCACCACGTCTAAACTTAGCATACCAATCCTTAATGGTTGATTTTCCTGGGACAGTGTCCAGAAACTCGACATCAAGCCAAGTTTTTGCTTCAACTGTATTTTTTCCCTTCAAAATCCAATATTTTATCAACACGCGAAATTCCTTTTTATCCATTTTTTTCACAATAACAAAAGTTTCTTCACTCAAAATGCTTTAATTCACAAACTAATGATCCGACAGCTGTCAAATTTATACACGCATCTTTTGAGGGTTAGGGCTAACTAAAAAACATATGGATTTAATTCTAGTTGCGCCATCTATATGTCAGGCCGGGGACTTTTCAATTGATCTGTTACTATTGCTTCACAGTTTTTGAAATCACAACTACTGCTTAAAAACTGCCCAACATTCTACGTATGCTTTTACAACTAATTACCCAAAACATTTTGACTAGGAGTGAATAATACCTAAGAAGGCAAAGCTTCAGTTAATAGCCGAAGGACTCAACGGAAAAATCCACAATCCTTGGAAATTCCCGATGTCCCTTAGCTAAAATCTTCCAACCCCGGCAATTTAAGTAAACTCGTCCAGTTATCGCTCTTCCTATGGCTATTAACAAACGCTAGTTTGAAATACGCTCTCCTGTCCCATTCAAACTTTATCTCCCCAGTTACGCTACTATCACAAGATCCTACCTTCTCTCTCTTTTCTTTTGCGTAATTCTCCTCAGGCAGGGGTATTCAACCTTTTAAATTTCGGGGAACCCTTTGACTTCCGTTTCCTAGAAGGAACCTCTTGATCAAAGAGAAAAAAAAATACAACGTTAAAGCTTTATCCTTTTCAAATTTACAAAATTATTATTGCATCTTTACTTTATCATAATAGAAACATCTTAACAAGATAATGAATATTAAGGTAGCTGATAAGTATATTTTTGGTTTTCTAAAATATATTCTATATTAATAATAAACAAAAGCAATGATATTTTAAATTATAACAAAAAAAACGAAAGAATTTTTTTTTTTTTCATAATTTGGCTGTGATTGTTTTTTATTGCAAAATATTTTTGCGTTTGGAATAATTGTTGAAATCTGCAACCTAATGTCATCTTCAGCACCTAATCTGTTTTTGTCACAGCATACAAAGAGAAAGATTTTTCGCATGCTTAATTTGAAACAAATGACATTAGATGTTCAATAGCTTTTTTGGTAATTTCAGGATATTCTTTTCTGATGTCAATCCAAAAATACATAATGCCAACTTG
The DNA here is from genome assembly GCA_019974015.1 of Nephila pilipes. Lineage (NCBI taxonomy): Eukaryota > Metazoa > Arthropoda > Arachnida > Araneae > Nephilidae > Nephila > Nephila pilipes. The sequence goes on along the minus strand of BMAW01005752.1, from coordinate 2,432 downwards.
ACTAAATTTTAGTTTCAGTTGAATGTCGGTCGATATATCAATTTATTGTTCTCTTTCTTTGATTGGAAGTTCGGAGGTGTCACAGTCTTGAAAAAGATTTCGGATCTAAGATAATTTCTCTTTCTGAACAGGAAAATATTCAAGAAATGTCTTTCGCAGATCGGATAAATGTTGGACCAAACAATTTTTTACGTTTTTATCGAGATTAACGTTATCGATTACTAAAATAATACGCAAATTAAGAAAACATTCAATATTATCTTTCAAAATGTAATCTAACCAAAGTCTGAATTTGAAATGATTGGCGTCAATTTTATTTTATACTTGAAAATAGTGAAATAAGTGGCCAAATAAGTGGGTGATTCTTTACCTGAGCCAATGAACGGAGACTAATATGTGACCTAATGCGTCTCGATTAATGTATTTGAAACACGTGACTTTCACGAAATTCAAGATTTTATTTTATCCATAAAATATTTATTTATAGATATTTTTACAAGAAAACTGCTTTTAAGAATTCTATCTTTAAAAGAAATTAAAATTTTACTAAAATTTTGGCCCTTTTGTTAAACTAATAGTGATCTCTTGCGGAATCCCTGCCAATGTTCCAATGAACCCTAATATTTCGAGGAACCCAGGTTGAAGACCTCTGCCCCATAGGATTTCGCCTAAAAGATTATATATTGACTAAAAAACCCATATGTATATGATAAAGAAAATGATATAACTTAAAAAGAAAACTGAAACATCCGAGTTATCTTTACAAACGGCATTTAACAGTTATGAGGTATAAAAGCAGAAACCACTTGAAAAAATTATATATACTAAAAATAGAAAATAAAACACCGGTAAAAAAGGAGTTTCTTAAACATGGGTTTTCTCTTTCAAACTTCACATTTTGCGTAACATAATTTTTTATACCTTAAAATATTACGAGGGGATATTTTAATCAGATGGTGTCAATATTCGACTGTTTCACGTTTTAAACAGTTGGAATTATGAGTAAAATTTAATTATGTAATAATTAGGTTCAATCAATTAATTCTTATTAATTATAGTTAAATTATCCTATTTTCATCCAAAACAATTGAGTATAGAAAATTTCTTTTCATTTAAACGCCTTATAGTATGAGAAAAAAGCTCTTAAAGTTTTGACCCAAACTTAGTTATAATGTGAGTAGAAGAAAACCCTTCAAAAAGGTGCGGTTTGGTTTGATTAATGTTGCACTGGAAGCAACACGAGGGCTATTGGCGACACACCTCGTAATTTTGAACCTCTGTCAAGTGGCGAGGATGACACCTGAATTGAAACCTCCATACTTGGAACTATTTGATACTCTCGGTTATTTTTTTAAGTGAGTAATCTGAAATCAAAAATCTGTTAACGGTTGATGGCGAGGCATATATAAGTCATTTAGTCGATATGTTTGAAAAACTAAACTATTAACTAAACAACTTGATGGAAAAAATAAAAATCTTGCCAATGCAAAAGCGAAGATATTTGGTTTTATTGCCTTTATTGAATTATATCAGACTTATTTCACTACGAAAATTTTTTAAGGTTTCATTGGCTCCAAAAATGTGAAGGGACTGTTATCACTGTACATATTATAGTCATCTGAAATTTTAATCGGCTGATTTAAAGGGAAGATTTTCTAACTTGAATAAAAATTCATTTTTTAACTTAGATGATGCAGCCAATGTTAGTGGATTTGTCTGATATTTCAATTATGTAGTAGCAAGAAGAACTTGCAGAAATGCAAAACGATGAGTCAATTAAAATTTTATTTAATACTAAAGGAGAGATGGCATGGCTTTGTGAACAAACCAAAATTAAATTCCCAAATGCAACCAAATGGGCAAGATAACAATTGTTACCATTTCCATCTTCATATTTAGCTAAATGTTGATTTAGTGTCATAAATGATTTTCTGCTAAAAAAATCAACTGAATGTAACAAAACTTGATAGACTAGAAATTAAAGTTAACTAAATTGGAACCCAACATAAAATTTATTTGAAACAAGCAACAAGCGTAAGGATCTCAAAAATTTAAGTAATAAATGGTTACCAAAAATTGAAATATAACATAAAAATCTTTCATTAAAACTATTTTGTACTTGAATTTAAGTTCGCCATTGCACGTTTTGAAAATTTACATTTTGTGTTTGCTGAATAATTTCCAAGTTATTTCTTCCTAAAACCCATCATTCAAGTTCCTTTAGTGAGCATTTCAATTTTTGAATATTAAAAATGGTGTATATGTTGGGAGGGGGAGCATAAGAATTTTAGAAAGGCTTATGTGGGGGCTCAAAAAAAGTTTGGAAACCCTGGGGTAAATGATTTGTTAGTAGAAAATATTATTCAACAAACGAACAGAAAAGAGATAACGTAGAGAAACAGATCAGAAAACTCTGATCTGTGATCTAACAG
>BMAW01005747.1:0-14206 GCA_019974015.1 Nephila pilipes | reverse complement strand
TGCTTAACAAAACTGAAGAAATCAGAAGAATACAAAGAACAATTACTAAAATAAGTTCTCAGGACTTGTCAATGACACAAGCGTCGTTTGAAACTTGTTAGCATTGGTGATAAAAAATTAACATTTTTCTGATAGAGAAGAAATTGTTAAGCTTTGTCTCCAAACATCAGAACGTCACCTTGATAATAAGGGTCTTGAATAGAACTCAGACAAAATTTTTGAATCAAAACAAATGGTTACGAGAAATTTTATCGAGTTACTCTCTCGGGATTTATTCCAGCTATTGAAAGAACGTGTCCATTCTTTTACACTCTTTTCTCTAGCTTTTATGAATCAACGTTCATTTCTAATGCTGTACGGTGCAGTTTTACTACAAGAGGACCTGGGATATTTTTCCAATCCGTGAAGAACGTGTAGTTAAAGTTAATTTAGGGTAAAACATAAAAGTATTACACGATACTTGTAAATCTAAAATCATATCTGTAAATTCTAAAAGTAAATTACAGCGGCCCCATTTGTACGTGTACTGATATACTGCCATAAACACTAAGCACTGTATTTAAAAACGTCATAAACCAACATGTAAATTTACCATTTATGAAATTTATCAAAAAATTAAAGCAAGAGATTTAATCAGATTAAAGTTCAAAAAATATTGGGAATTTCTTAATGTGCAATGTGGAGATCGTACTCTTAATTGTCAAGTGTCCTGGCGTTATAGAGGGCATGTTCTTACCAGATTTAGGAAATTGAAAAATGCTGTTTATACTTTTTTTTTATAACAAGTAAATAAACTAACTTTGGAAATGAAAGAACCCTTTTATTAGAAAAAATTGAATATATGCTATAGCATTTTCAATTTAAATTTTACAAACCATCTCAATTATCTAATTTTAAAAATACAATGAGAGAAAAGACTATTTCCTAGCTTTGTAAATAGCACATTAGTTTAATGTTTGAAATGAAATTAAAGCTGATAATCTTTTATTCTAATCGTCGAGGTCCGGCCACTGCGTTGGCACTAGGTATGCACACAAAAAAGAAACAGTTTTGAAATTTGTTCATTAATTTGACAAGTTGTGAGAATATGGGATTTAATTTTCAAATTCTAATTATGTTTCCACACAGACAACAGTCAAACAGATTTCACATCATCAACGGAAATTTTTAAGAGAAACATTTTGGTGAACGACCAAAAAAATGTAGGGTCAGCATCTCCAACAGAGTCAAAAGAATGTAAATTTCTATTTTTGATTTTAAGTCGATTAAAAGAAAAGGAAACGAAATTACCAAGACCAGTTAAGAAGAGAATTGAATTTAAAATCCGAAATTGAATAAAAAAATCAAATCTGACCGGTATTACTAGTTGACCACCAAAATTCCGAGTCTAAAAGAATCTTATTTATTCAGTGAAGAGGAAAGAAGGTTTAAGACCATAAATCCATCAGTGAACTTGATTAGAATAATAAATGTTTTTTCATATTAAAGTCACACAGCTTGTAAGATGCACTTATAAGAGTCTACAATACCTATTTAAAATGAGGTATACTAACGAAATTACAGTTAAACATTTCGAATTCCTTCGTAACGAAGATTTGCTGAGGTCCATCACGAAGAGGAAGAGTTGAACTCCCGGTTAGGAAAATTCGTTGCAAATGTGTCACGTAGTCAGAATATGGATGAATCAGAATCTCTTCCTGCAAATGCCCAGAAAAAAGATAGTTATGAGGCAGTAATTGGAAAAGGTGTTTGTGCAGAAAGGACGAGAGGAAAGGCTCACGGCCAATAAGTTTTTATAACTTAAACCTTCCTTTATAGCTGAGGAAGACGTCCTAACCATCCCGTTGCAATGCAGGGTATAAAATGTAGCACAAACTGAGAACTTTAAGGAGCTAAACTAGATCTCAAAAAACACCCGATTCGAATTGTCCAATATTCTATTAAGTCTCCTTAAAATGTTCTATCATAAAATACAAGTAATTATAAAAACACTAGGTATTAGTTCTGTTCCTATGTTGGGCATAGGTGCAGTTTCCCACCATATTGTAAACATATTAATCCTAGTTAAGCATTTCTTATATACCCAACATAATAATAAATAAATGGAAAAATGAAATTTTTAATCGAAAAGTAGCATTTGCATCAAAGGAATCAATATTTAAATAAGTATTCGAAGGTTCACATTCCACACAGGTCTTACAATCAAAAACTATTATCAGCATTCATCTTTGACCAAACGTATTTCGAATACACGAGTCGCTTAAATCTGCGTATTTAAAAGTAGGGCACAGTCTAAGTACTTATCAAAACACCCCAATTCTTCATCTTCACAGGAACAAAAAATCTGTTATCATCGGAGGCTTTTCAGGATATAGAAATCGATCCTAATCTCGGATAGATACTTTAAGTAATTTAAGGGTGACCTTTGTGTATCTCTCCAGCATTTACCACAATTATTTGTTGTTATTCATTAGATTCGCTCAAAAGTCTAATTTAGAAAAAAAAGTGTTTTACCGTAGAGTGTTTAAAAAATTATTTTTCAATTATACACAACATACTGCATTATAATATTCAATCACAGTTATTGGATGCAAATTCGTTCGAAATGAAATTTTATTTCATAAATAGATCTAAAGTTTTCTTCAAGAAATAAATAGAATATTAATGCTCTTGTAAACAGAAAGGCGAATAATAGCGTGCTTCCAAGAATAAATACTTATTAAATCAATTATCTTAAAAACGGTCTCTCAGAAGGATGGTCATCGCAACCAACAAAGGTTATTTACACAAGTCTCCATATTTTCTCATCATCCATCTGTTGCGTGATAAAATTTTCAATCAATAGTTTGCAATTAATAAATGTATTCATGATCGAGAGTTGCATGGGGAATGTGATTTACCCGTTAATACTTCAATTATATCCTGATTATTATTATCCTGATATCCACAAACATCCTTCTCAATGATTAACTCAGGCAAATTCACGCTGAACGTTTTTTGACTCTACAGTTTGTGTATCAAGAGAAAGAAGATTGTGAAAAGAGGGAAAATAAATATCTGTTCAGATGTCAACCTCGTCACATACCTATGGCTCCTTATAAGTCATTTGTCCCTAATAGCTTGCGTTTTGCTTTTAGCTCAATAAAAGCGGATTTGATTAAAATACTGAATTTACAGCACAGTCTGTCTATGATTGGTGGTGATTGATTTGCTGGAATTATTAACCTCACTGTAAAGCAACTCGAGAATTATTGGTGCTGAACCTCGTAATGTTGAATATCATACAAATTACGAGAATGGCACCTGTGCTTGCACCTCTCTTTTTACTTCCCCATCACGCCAATTAATTAATTTTGAGCAACGAAAAAACGCTGGCTGCAAGTCTACTACCATATCCAGAATGCAACCTCCACGGAAGATTTAACGTGCGTCAGTCCCGGGTCCATGGTGGATATTTCGGGGCATTTTGGTTCGACCCCACGATTCGACGAAAAACGCCGGCCGCAAGTCTACTTCCATGTTCAGAATGTAACCGCGGCCCCCTAACTGTGTGTCGAAGGTCCTATGTATAGTGTAAAAATATTGCCCCTAACCTTTCGCTAATTTTGCTGAAGCACCATAGTATTTAATTTTCTTTCCCTCTCTCCACCTGCTTTGAAATATTCTTCTAAAAACGCTGGAACGACCAAGGGCCGAATTAAAGATTAAAATTCAACAGTTATATTAAATTTTTCACATAAAATGTCTAATCTTTGTGTTAAGCACTTTTAAAATGTTATTGATTTTGGACTTCTTAATGATGATTTAATCTCATGTAACTTCTAAATACGATCAGAGGATTGTAATTCCCAGCAAAAAAAATGAAATTAATTGCTTATATATAATACCTTTAATCCTGATTAAGGCTCATTGAGAGCCGTTTTGTTACAACCACCGATGGATAATAAAAAAATGTCAACAGAAAAAGTCGAATTTATTACCAAAAATTATAAATAAAAATGGTTACTTTTCAATATTTGAAGATTTACCACTTGGCATTTTGATAAATTTGCGTTTTGATAACCTCTCCGAAAATTGTGACCGCCAGTGATGTGATATTGACCTGCTTTTTTTCAGAAGCCCCTCATTTGTCAAAAAGTTTTATTCTCAATCCTTTATTCTTTTGAAGGAAAATTTAATTTCAATGGGCCTTAAATCAAGAATATACGTAAGCAGATCAACACATCACAATTAAACTTCTCCACAATACAATGGGCTATGTCATGAATACTCTTCCTCATTGGGTTTGAATGGCTACAAGCATTCTTTTTAATATCCTGAAGTAAACAGCCCCGTTGTTCGTTATCCCAGGGGTTCATAAACTCTGTAGGCTATGCACCATTTTCAGCTAGGTAGCCATAACATTCTACTATTGAAAGTCTGATCTTTTACGGTTTGCTTGGTGGAGTTTGCGTGCCTCCATTTTTAGGAATTTTGTCTTGCTTTTGAGGCGTGACATTCCATATTCAGGTATCATTTCCAGTAACAACAGATTTCAAGAAGACTTCACTTTCAGTATTGAAACAAGTGGGGAAATTTAACGTTGATCTTTGTAGGTTATTTTGCATGAGGTAAAAAATTTGGAACCCATGGATCACACAGTGTTTTGGAATATGTTGCGTAATGAACGTATAAACAGATGATCAGTGAATTCCTTTTCTGTCGAACCCCTTGGTCAGCTAGAGAATGCTGCGATATCTGTTGCCAGGTATTTTCTTCCTTGTCCTCCTTCTTTATGAGCGTCAGGTCAATCTGCTTTAAATTTTCGATCCATTTACTTTCCGTCATGAAAATAAAAACTTGTTGTAAACACAACATTTTTCCTTAGTAGCATGACTTCTGTAGATATGTAAGGAAAGCATGAACCCGTGTACCCAAGTGATATTTTCAAGTGCATTAGGCAATATATTAGGAACCGCTCGATTAAAAATAGTTTTCCAGTGTGTTTTGTAACGAACATGTAAACAGATGATCGTGACACTTCGAGAAATGCTGCTCTTAACTAACAATTTTTTGAACCTCCATTTCTAATAAACAACTTGGTCAACTTTCGAGGGATTTAGTGAGTAAATGTTGAGGTTATTGGCACAAGAGCCAGATATGGCAATTCTGCACGAAGCAAAACTTCACTTAGGCTTAGTCTTGAAAAAAACAATTTTCGGTTTTTAAGACAATTTTTTTCTCATTTGATAAGAAAAGTAGAGAAATACTATATGTGAAGAATTGGCGGGGTTTGTAAACCTATATATTGCTTATTAGTGTTAGCTTGGATTGGATATAGGGATGAGAGATGCTTGCTCAGGTGCTGATCTCGTCATTTGATTACGATTCAAAGATAAGATTCTTAATGTCTGTGGTTATCGGATCATATATCGGGAAGAAATAACCAGCATTTATGATTTCAATAAAAATGTTCATAAGTCACTTTATTTATCAACAAATGTATCTCAAATATATTAGTTTCATTTTGATTATAATATTAAAAATCATCATTTATAAAGTATATATACATATATATATTTGTATATATGTATATATATATATATATATATATATATATATAAATAAATAGTGGAGACTGATTCTGCAAATATTAGAAAGGCGTATTACATGTGGAAGGGTGGAAATAACAGCCTTTGTTTCTCGTTCCATATGAAGTGAAGTCAAGCAATGAATCACTATGAAAAGTCGAGACGTATCAAATTATACAAAATTTTAAATTCCTTCCTAATAGACGAGTAAATATTTAGAATAAAGAGGGATTTCGAATTTTTATTCTAGATTTTAGCTTCAATTTCGCAGTGAGCATGTACAAAAAAATAATATGATTGTGCTTATTTTTAAGTCATTTCTTCAGTAACAATATATAAGCAGTTATTCTGTTTTAAATTTCGCATACAAAGTAAAACTGTCTGAAATTATTTCAAGGAGACCAGTGAATTTTTATAAATGTTTTACTCAAGATCATGGAAATTGAGTAACCTGGACATGATTACGAAAACAAAAATGGTAGAAAAGAATATTGTGAAAGGTAATGAGTTTTCCCTTTTTCTGTGAATGTTTAATGTCATTTTAAAACAAACAAAATATTAATATAATACTTTGTTACGAGTAAATACACAAATTACTTTAAAATTGTTAAATAATACATTTAACTACATTTTTGAACAGTAATCTGCATATATATTTCTTATCTAAATTCTATCTCTATACTTCTTTTTATTAAGTATAGAGGCATATGAATTTAAGGAAGTTGTTATATATTTTAAAAGTATCTTATATTTGGAATATTATACCTAATTTAAATTAGCGTAAACCAATTAACACTAAATCCTGTATATGCTCTAAGAATGGTCATAAGTACTTCGGTGAATTGATTTGAAACACAAACGAGAACAGAAAAATGCTGTGAACAAAAAAACGAAAATATCTATTTATATATAATTTTTTTACTCAACTCTTTTGAAATCTCTGTATTAAGCATTATGGAGTGAGATTTGTGGCTTATAAATTAAGGTGTTAAAAGCTTGTGGTGAATAATTCTATTCATTATCACATCCATAGCGGATAAAAAGATATCTATTAAAAAAGTGTTATCACTGTATTACATATATCGTAATTTTTTATCCAAAAAAGTATGTTTCAAAAATAAAAAGAGTAAGTGGTATAAAAATTGCATAATTCTCCAGTCAAAAAATCTTACTTTTTTCAAAAATAAGAATAAATGCTTCCGAGCGAGTCAGGGAGTCTAATCGAACCACTCCTGTTCACGAGCTCATGATCGACATTTATTATTGAATCTTGACTTCGAGTCCCTCTGAGATCCATGTGGTGACCGGGTATGACAGTATTGTCCAGCTGATGTATGTATGTATAGACACATCTGGCTCTTGTGCCAATTCCCTTCACTTTCACTCACTCATTCGAGTCCCGCTGAAATTCTCGCCTCTTCGGGAAGGTGATGCAGGACAAATCTGTCCGGACAAATTCACGTTAGAGTGATGGTGACGAAAGACGTAAGAGTTCGCTCTTATTTCTTTTCTAAGAAATAAACTTAATCCTCTTAGTAAAATTTACCTCTTAAAACTACAAAATGTTACATAACAATCCATATATAGTATCTCTTTTATAATAAAACTCTAAAAAATTTTATGTATGTCAATTTTGAAAAACTGAGATTATTATCCGTAACATATAAGCATAAAACAGAATTGAATATTTTCATTTCTTTCAAGGTTTCTCTAAGTAGATGTCCTTCTTAGAATCCAAAATAGAGCAGTCGAAAATAGGTTAGTACAAATTAAACAAGCGATTCTTTTCTAAAACTCATCCTTTGAAAATACGATTCTATACCTTTGGGATGTAGTTTACAAAAAAATAGAAATTAAAATCCATACTGTTTCTCAATCATAAATTTTAATAATTGAAAGTTCTGTTTAAAATAATCTATTTTTCATTTCAGTAGAAATTATGCTTTCGATTGTCATCGCAATTTTTACAATACATACTAGATTAAACCTTACAATTGTACTTTTGAACGAAAATGCATATTATTATACTAAAACTACTACTGCAAAAGATAAATGTGTATTCCCTCGTTCCAAAGTCGTAAAAAGACCGATTAATTTGGTGGTCATATGTGTTAACGCTTGCATGCGCTATCACCGCGCCACGTGTAAATGAGGAGTTTGGTAACTGTGATTCTAACTGTAACTGAGATAAGAGCGGGAAGCGCTCATCGCGTGGATACGAGTGAAGTGTAGGACGAGCTATCTGTGAAGGCACCACGTGCAGGTGTCTTTTGTGAATTATTAAAGAGATATTTTATACAGTCCACTAAGTGAGTACTTATTGTGCAAAGGACCTATGGAACTTTAATATTGTGTAGTGAAAAATACATGTGGTCCGAATCGCCGGAGTGCAAGTAACGGCATGAAACAAAAGTTTCTAAGTGCTATATTGTGTTTATTGAATAGAAGTGAGTGATAGTCTTCAGTTGGTGATACGGATTAAGTGTGTGATATTTTCTATGGATTAAAGTGCCACATCAGTGCAGAAGTGACCGCTTTAAATCAAAACATCGATCCAGTTTTGAGGTGAGAGAAATTTCTCTATTGTGTTTTCTTTGCTGAAATTTAAAAAAAAAACCATGTCTATAATTAGGAAATTAAAAAAAGACGAGTTAGCCCTCGTGGCTGAGGAATTAGGTTTGATAATTCCTGAGGGAGCAAAAGTTGTAGACTTAAGAAATATTATTGAAAATTGTGATTTGTACATTAATGACATTGAATTCGTTCAAAATATCGTTGATTATGTTATTGAGGAAAAGAACTCAATTAAGGAAAGAGAAAACTCAATTAAGGAAAGAGAAATAATGAAATTAGAATCAGAGAAAATTAAACTGGCTCAGTTAGAAAAGGAATTACAATTAGAAAACCTTAAAAAAGAAACTCGTCAAGATAGGTTAACTGATATAGATACCTTAAACAGAAGTACTGAAAATCTAATTAAAAGTGTAAAAACTTTAACGATTTCTGTGCCTACTCGAGTAGAATCTTATAATCTTTTCTTCCAATCAATAGAAAAAGCCTTTAAAAACAAAAAATGTGCCGGAAGAATTAAAAGCGGAAATACTATTAAATATATTAGGGGAAAAGGTATCAAATTTAATGGTTTATATGAAAGAGGAGGATATCAATAATTATGAAAAACTTAAATCTGTAATATTAAAAGAATACCAACCCACCCCGCAAGAGAGTTTAAATCAATTTCGCAATGCGCAAAAATTACCCAATGAAAATTTTGTACAATTCGCGTCAAGGTTATCTGCTAATTTTGAATATTATTGTCAATTGCGAAAAGTAAGCGATTTTAAATCGTTATGTGAATTGATTGTTTCGGATAAAATATTTAGTGACCTTGATAAAGAACTGAAAACGCACATAGCAATAAAAGAGGGTGAAGGGTATTTTAAACCGCAACAACTTGCGAGAGAAATTGATATTTATCTTTCTTCCAGAGAGAAATCTAAATATGAGTCATCAATGAATGGAAGTAAAAGATATCCAATAATAAATAAAACAAAAAATCCATATAATTCAGGGTATCAGAAAGGGATTTCAAAGGTGTTTATTTCAGAAATAAAAAACTATAAATGTGTTATGTGTAAAAATGAGAAGCATGCGTTATATTTGTGTCCGCGATTTAGGATGCTGTCAGTTCAAGATCGCATTGAAATACTTAAAATAAATAATCTGTGCTTTAAATGTTTTGCTTCAGAATGTTATGTTAAAAGATGTTCGAGTAGAAATTGCTTTTGTGGAAAACCACATCATAAAATGATTCATTTTTCGAGAAACGACAACGACCCTAAATTAGAAATAAAAAAATCTCAAAAAACGTCTGCCCGTGAAGGTCAAAATGAAGAATTTATGTATGTTTCCCCCCCTTCCTGCGAACTCAATGAAAATATTGTAGCTAGCAGTTTCGCAAAGAGCAAAACAAAAAATGTTTTATTGAGTACTGTTAGAGTTTTGATTAAAAATAAAAATGATGATTGGGAAGAAGCCAGGTGTCTGTTAGATGTTGGAAGTCAAACATGTTTAATAAGTTCAGAGTGCGCTAATCGTTTGCAACTTAAAAAAGAAAAAATAAATACTTTGATCTCGTGTTTAAATGATTCGTCAATGAATGTGAGTGGATGCGTTAGAACTACTATAGCGAATAAAAACAAAAGTTTTCGCAAAGAATTAAAAATGTTAATAGTTCGGAAAATTACTGATTTAATTCCCCAAACAATACTTGATGTTAATGTTGAAATTTCAGATTCAATTCCGTTAGCTGATTACAATTTTAATGTCCCAGGAAAAATAGATATTTTATTAGGAGCAGAAATTTTTTATGAACTATTGAGGCCTGGACAAATATATACGCAAAATTCCCGTTTGCTCTTACAAAATACAGTGTTTGGTTATGTGGCTAGCGGTAGTGTAGATCAAGTTAGTGACACTAAGGTTCATTGCGGATTAATCCAAGAAGATGATTTAAATATAACGTTAAGGAAATTTTGGGAGATAGAAAGTGTCGAATCAGAAATATATAAAAGTAATGAACACGCGATTTGTGAGGAACATTTTGTTCGTACACATCGGAGAAATGAGGAAGGGAAGTATATTGTCACAATGCCTCTTAAAGAAAATCCTTCGTGTTTACGAAATTCTAAGGACATTGCTCTCAGAAGACTCAAATCGCTGTGGGCTCGTTTATCCAGAGACACTGAATATTTAACGTTATACAAAAGCTTCATGAGTGAATATTTGAAACTTGGCCACATGAGAGAAGTGGTGGAAGAAAAAGAACCCGATGTAGTGTACTATGCCACACATCATGGAGTGTTAAGACCCGAGAATACAAGTACAAAATTGCGCGTTGTATTTAACTGTTCCACACTGACCACTAATGGTAATTCGTTGAACTCGTTACAGTACAATGGTGGAGTCATCCAAGATGACTTATTTTCGATAATGATAGGGTTTAGAAAGCATGTGTATGCTTTGACAGCTGACGTGAAGATGATGTATCGAATGATACTCATAGAACCCAGTCAACACAAACTTCAAAGAATTTTGTGGAGTGATACGCCCAATGAGTCACCTAAAACTTATGAGTTAGTTACAGTTACTTATGGAACTGTGAGTGTTCCTTATCTGGCAATGAGGACTTTGAAACAATTATCCATTGATGAAGAGAATAATTTTCCCATTGCATCACCTGTGTTGCGTGACAATTTTTACATGGATGATGTACTATGTGGAACTCAAACCTTAGAGGAGGCTCAAGAGTTGCAAAAACAACTTATAGTTATTATGCAAAAAGCTGGAATGCAACTTCATAAATGGTGCACAAACCATCCAGAACTATCACCAAGTGTCGATGGAAGTTATAATTTTTCAAATCCAAGTGAAACCAAAACCTTAGGAGTGTCCTGGAAACCAGTGGAAGACTGTTTTTCCTTTCGAGTCAAAGTGGAGCTTGGGACTTCATACACAAAAAGGAGTGTGCTGTCAACTATTGCAAGATTATTTGATCCTTTGGGACTGCTTGGTCCAATTGTATCTAAGGCTAAAATATTCATGCAGAAACTATGGCGCTTAAAAATTGATTGGACTGACACACTTCCAACTGCAGAGTATCAAGAATGGCATAACTTTTTGGTTATGTTAGAAAACATCAATAACATTGATATTGAGAGACGAATTGTGATTGAAAAAGCTACCCAGATAGAAATCCATGGTTTCTCTGATGCTTCAGAACGTTGCTATGGAGCAGTGATTTATTGCAAGTCTTACAGCTCTACTGGTGAAACTATGGTTAGATTGGTGACTAGCAAATCTAGAGTATCGCCTGTGAAAAGCCTTACAATCCCAAGGCTGGAATTGTGTGCTGCAGTCTTACTATCAAAGTTAATGAAAAGAGTATTTGCTGCAATGAAATTGGAACCAACAGTATTCTTATGGAGTGATTCCATGATAGTGCTTTCATGGATCCAAAAGGATCCAATGGATCTTAAAACATTTGTGCAGAACAGAGTTGCCATCATTCAAGAGAACACATCCATAAACCAGTGGGGTCATGTGTCATCTGAACAGAACCCAGCAGATATCCTTTCACGGGGAGTGGACCCTGATAAATTGGTCAACAACAGAATGTGGTTCAAAGGTCCCACGTTTCTACATAACAGTGTTTATCCTAAGCAAACAATCTCTGTGTCCAAGGAATGTGAGGAATTGAAAGCAGAACTTAAAAACTGTCAGTGTGACGAGTTTACAGAAAAATTATCTGCTTTTAATGTGACTGTAAACAATTTTATTCATAGTATTCTTAATTTGAGTAATAATTATATAACTGTTCTTCGTATTTTTAGTTATGTTTTCAGGTTCATAAATAATATACAAAATCCTTTGTACAGAGTATCTGGGCCACTTGAAGTAAATGAACTGAATCATGCAGAAAGTGTTTTAATTAAAATGGTTCAAAAGGAGGAATTTTCAGCTGAGATTAAGTGTCTCAAGCAACACAAGAGTGTTCTTCCAAAGAGTAAGTTAAAATCCCTAAATCCATTCTTAGATGCTGATGGAGTCATGAGAGTTGGAGGACGCTTGGGTAACTCAGGTTGTAATTTTTCTGGGAAACATCCTGCTATTATGCCTAGAAATCACAAATTGACTTTATTAATTATTGATTGTATTCATGTTGAATATTTTCATGTAGGTGCATCAGCATTACTTAGTTATGTGAGAGAAAAGTTTTGGCCTTTAAGTGGTAGATCTACCTGTAGAAAAATTGTTCATAAATGTATAATTTGTTTTAAAGCTAATCCAGTTATTTCATCTCAAATTATGGGTGACCTGCCTAGAGACCGAGTAAGACCAAATTTTCCATTTAATTGTGCAGGTGTGGACTTTTGTGGTCCATTTTTCATAAAGTATAGAAATCAACGTAAGGGTATTTTACATAAGATTTATGTTTGTATTTTTGTGTGTTTTGTTTCCAAAGCTGTCCATTTAGAAATGGTATCAGACCTTAGTTCAGGGGCTTTTATAGCCACATTAAAGAGATTTATTGCCCGCCGTGGTAAAAGTGCTAAATTATATTCTGATAATGCCAAAAATTTTCAAGGTGCGAATAAGGAAATTATGAGACTTCATAAAATGGTTCAGGATCCAGACAAAGAGTTGGCTGCTTTTTTTGCTGGCGAAGGTATTGAGTGGAAATTCATCCCACCTAGATCCCCAGGTTTTGGCGGACTTTGGGAAGCCGCAGTAAAAGTCTTTAAATATCATTTTAAACGAGTTGTTAGTGGTGCTAATTTAAATTATGAAGAATTTTTAACTGTAGTTACGCAGATTGAAGGAATTCTAAATTCGAGACCCCTCTGTCCTTTGTCTGCTAATGAAGATGATCTTGAAGTTTTAACCCCCGCGCATTTTCTGCTAGGACGAACTATAACTGCTATTCCTGAACCAGATTTTTCAAATACAAATGATTCCAGACTTAAAAATTGGCAAAGATTAACAAAATTAGTACAATTAATCTGGAAAAAGTGGCATCGTAATTACTTAAGTCAGCTTCAGCAGCGAAATAAGTGGAGATTTGAAAAAAATAATGTTCAAATTGGCGATTTAGTAATACTTGTTGAAGATAATATGCCAGCACATAAATGGCTACTAGGCAGAATTATTGATGTATTCCTTGGAGATTATAAAAAAATTCGTGTAGTTCAAATAAAAACTCAATTTGGTGTATTAAAGAGATCTGTCTCAAAAATTTGTGTATTACCTGTGTCTAAATAATATATGTAAACATATCTATTTTTCTTATTGATAATTGTAAATATTAATAGTGTATTTCTTTGAAAGTATTGCCATATTCATTAATTGTGTGCTGTGTTAAACTGAGATTTTCATATAATTTAATAGTGTTCTTTTTGCTTGTTTGCTGATAATTATTCAATATGTATCTTCAAATTTTGTGTAATTTGTGAAATAGTGTTTTACATACAATGATTGAATGTTTAAACATGTCAATGGGGGCCGGTATGTTAACGCTTGCATGCGCTATCACCGCGCCACGTGTAAATGAGGAGTTTGGTAACTGTGATTCTAACTGTAACTGAGATAAGAGCGGGAAGCGCTCATCGCGTGGATACGAGTGAAGTGTAGGACGAGCTATCTGTGAAGGCACCACGTGCAGGTGTCTTTTGTGAATTATTAAAGAGATATTTTATACAGTCTACTAAGTGAGTACTTATTGTGCAAAGGACCTATGGAACTTTAATATTGTGTAGTGAAAAATACAATATGTAACACACAATTAGGGTTCAAATACTATATAACTATTTTTAAATTAATTTTAATCCTATTTGAAGATGTATTTCAAAAATTCTTCTTTCCATGTACCATTTCATCATTATCTACATCGTTTTAAATTAAAACCCTCTCAACTATTTTCACAGTTCACTAGGAAAAAGGTGACCACCAGATTATCCAAAGTTCCCTAACTAAAAAAAAATCTTTTAATCTCACCATCTTATATTGACGAAAATTGAAATCGTGTTCCTGGGAGTGCGACGTTAATAAAATGTAAACTAACCCAAATCTGATCCATC
>BMAW01005741.1:0-16543 GCA_019974015.1 Nephila pilipes | reverse complement strand
ATGTAAATTCAAATAAATTATCTCATGATATGAGAAAGGAAATATTTTTAATTACTCGCGTTTTCAATACGGTTATAGGAGCTTATGTTTATTATACATATTAACTGCGCTAGATAGGAATAATTACTACCTCTTTAACTACATACACACACACACATATATATATATATATATAATATATATATATATATATATATATATATATATATATATATTGGATGAAACAGAAAGATATTAAACAATACAAAAATGAATAAACATACTAAATTTAGTCTACAGTAGTTATAATATAAATTTTGAAATGTAATAGTCACTGTAAAAACACTGTGGTCAAATTAAAAAATTCTAAAAGTAAAGTTAGAGATTTTTTAAAACTAAAGAGATTTAAGCTATAAGAAAGTAAATGAATTAAAATATTTTTATAGGACAACAACGAAAAATATAAAAATACAAAGAAAATTTACTAAATTGAAATTATTTAAAAATAAAACAACTTGGAAATAAAGCTATGATATCTCACGTTGGTGACGGGAGCACAATGGACTCCCAATCATAGGGTAATTAAATATCACACAAGTATATTGGACGCCAAAATGATTGACGGTCGCCACATCTATTTAATATTACCAATGACTTGTGACGTATATGTATATATTATAACCCATTACTTGAATCTAAAGAACATCAAAAGGTAAATAGTAAATAATGAAAATGTATTAATAAATCGTAGCTAGAATTATGTAAAAGAAGTACTTAATAACACAACAAATATCATAAATCACGTAATTCTAAATTATATAGATTGCACAGTTTGCCAATTATTTCTATAATTTCTAACAAAGGGGCATATGGATGAAGAATAGTTATGAATCAGAAGCTTCAAATTTTTTCTATGTCTCCTTAAGAATTTCACACATGTAGAAAAAAAAATATTTATATTTACATTGATATTATGTAAATATAAATACTTTTACATTAAATCTTATAATTAATATAATTAAATATAATTACTATTGACATTAAATCTTATAACTTAAGCAAGGGTCAGATAATATGTGTGACTTAGGACGAAACCTAATTTAATATCTCCTCCTATTTATTAGTCGCTGTGACATAAAAATTATCTTGAAGTGTTTGATATAATATCCATTGATATTTCTGCTTGAAAATGGGAACATCTCCCCACGAGTGTATGTAAAAGTATCAACGTGCCAAGTATGTTGGCATGTGCAGATTCAGTACTTGAAATTTAGTTAAAAATGTCCGATAGCAAATACCTGACTTAATAATTCGAATTACATAAACTGAATAATCTCATTGAAGGAATTTGAGGAAGATTGAATCTTTACTTTGAAATATTTATCGATTTCATAATTGATATTTTTAAAGTAATTTTTTTTTTCTTTTTATAGAACAGTTTCGGTTTATTTCTTTCTCCAGAATACAATTTTATGAGTAACTTAAATGAAGTTCAAGGGTAATTTATATAGAAAGTACCCTAGAAAAGTAGTTTATATGGAAGTTTATATAGAAATCTAAATGCATTATTTTTTTTTTAGAAAATCTGAGTTTTATTATTGTGCAGGTCATGATTCAAAAAGTAATTAAAGCAGAAAGAACAAGAAAAAATCAAAACAAGTAAGGCTGAATTATTAATTCGTGATAAAATCTATTTTCTTTATTAATATTTCAAGACGAATTTACTAATATACAGAAAACTTTTCTTCACATCAACGAAAATCTATAGGAACCTATTGATTCGGTAAGAGGAATTAAATGTAATAATATTTATAAAGATATCAATATATATTATGTAAGAGATTTGTCTTGTTTATGTTCCATAGTAATCCATGTTACTTTCGTGAAATAGTCTTAGAAATGTGCTTTCAGTGTTGGGTTTTAATGCGTAAGAAATATGACATATGGTCATATATAACGTTTGCTTTAGCAGAAATTCTACGAATTCTGTAAATTTATAAAACATTGAAATTCTGAATAAATATTGATTATAAACTGAAAGTGTAATAATATGAGAAAAATAACTCTATAAAAATATTGTACATTTTGTATTCAATTCAGTGATACAATTCTTTGATAATTCTTTGAAAGTAAAGATCAAAATTCAATATATTTTTTATAATAAGTGCTTCTTTTTTCTCTTTTTTAAAAAATGTTTCTTTCTTTGATACTTTCATATTTCCTTAGAGTGTAAACACCGAAAGTTTCATTTTGATTTCCTTAAAAAGATAATAATGTTACTATAAATAAAGGTAATCATAATTTTTCACATTCTTATAAATTATTATTCATTTTAAAATCATAAATCTTAATTACATTTGTTGAATCTAAAAAAAAACTGAAATAAATGTAATAAATGTATTTATATGTTCAGTGATAAGTTATCGGTAAAGTAATTAAAAGTTTACCACTGGGGTCCCATTAAAATAGAGTATCCACAAATAATTTTTGCTTTTTATTGTTTTGAGTTATTTGATTATAAAATATTGAAAAAGAATCTATGCATTTATTATTCTACTAGAAACTGAATTTAACTTTTGTTCCTGTAATATATTAATGAAAATTATAATACTTCATTATGCTCTGGATAGTGACTAATTACTGAAGTAAATTATTTTATTTATAATTTAAAGGAACTAAATTTACTTTAAAACATTGATGAATTTTATCATAAGTTTGTAATGCAATGATTTCAGTTAGAAATTACTATTTTTATACATGAAATTAACTCTTTATCATAGATAAAGGATCATTTTTACACATTAAAATGAGCTCTAAATTTAGAGAGGAATAAATTGTGAAGAATAATGAGTGTACTTTCAAGCAATTTTCAAATATCCAAATTACGCCTGTAAAATGCAAAAACATTAATAAAATTAATGGGCTTTCTTGCAATGTTTCTCAGTTCAAAAAAGGTACATATAAAGAAAATTTCTATGTTTGATGTAGTTACAGTACCTAGGCCAAGTCCTGCTAAATTACTTGAAACAATAGTTTAAATATGAACCAGACAATTTTCTTCCTTCAGACTGGACATAATTAATTAGAAGATCTTATATTTTAACGAGGAAAGTTTTCTAAGACTTCTATCAAAGAAAGCAATTAAATTACTTTATATAGTCTGATCACTTTAAAACTGAAAATTATTCATTTTATATAAAATATTTTCCGTGTTATATATCATTGATTATTTCTTTTTACTCTTATAATTTCTTTTGGGGTTAATTTTACCTTCATTTTGCTGCAACTACAGAAATAAAACAAAAAACTTCCTTAAAATACTTTTTATATGAAGGACACAAATTTCATTTTAATACAATGCAGCATGAAAGAACCTTTTTTCCCAACGACTTCTCTGTTCTAACAATTTCAAACATTTATTGATTTATGAGGATTGGCTTTCATATTCATAATATCCAAATTTTCGACAACGAGTGAATAATTGTAGAATGTTAGAAATAAAAAGTTCTGCACAAAACGGCTGTTACATTCCCACGCATTTACTTGGATTACATGTGATTGCTTTAAATATATACTCTTTTACGATTAAATTTTTATGCTTTCGGTTACCTATTTTTTTCTACTCTAAGTTATACTTATGACATCAATTAAGATTTGTTGCAGTCAAATGTGAATTCGTGTTTGAATGTGTTCTTACTGAAATGTTTGAATGTGTCCTTGTGTCATATTTAAATACCTTCGGAGTCCGTTGTGTGACTTCCACAATAGAAGCAGTAAATTATTCTCTTCTAAATGGAATAGAGTAATATTTAGTATTTATTCTTCACCATTTTTAGTCGTACGCAAATGGTGAAAATTTCATAAAGATTTCTCCCAAAATGAGAACATCTAAAAATCTCTCTCTGATACATAAGAGACATACGCTGTGTCAAAAGCTGAAATTTCGAAATCATTCCTCAAAATTTTAAAAGCATTAGAATGTATATTTAAAACCCAGTCACAAAACAGAGAGCTAGAAGAAAAGCAAGTATTACTACAAATTTAATATGAGAGCATTAAAATTTGATTTTGTGTTGAATTTTTGAAATTTGAGAGATTTTGCAGAATTTTCTCAAAGCATGTTAAGTTCTAAACAAAATGAGGATGCAAAACTAAGAAATGTGCACATATATTTGAATGCATTATTAATTAAGCAAGTACATATTACAAAATCAATATGAAAGGTATGAAGCTAGGACAAAATAAATGCTTCGAAGAGTCGAGCTACAACACTCAAACGCACCAGTAAAAAGATACTCTAAGATGTCGATGCATCTTAAACATATCCGAGCACCAAAGATAATCTCGTTCCACCGTCTTTTACACGTACACAATCTTTAAAAGCAATTAAAAAAAAAGAAGAGAAGGTATATACAAATAAATAGTAGATATTTGTTTTATTTTATTAACTTAATTTAACTTTAACTTTTTTATTTAATCATTTAAAAATAGCTGAGAGACTTCTCCGACAGTGCTTTCTGTCAACACAGTAGCTTGAACTGCAGTACCAAAAGCAGCTACTTCCTCAACGGCTTCATCGGTCTCTATATTAGCTTCTTCAACTTTACTACTCTCCTTAGAAAGAATTTTCCTGTTTTTATTCTTCACCTCTATTGGCTCTTCATCATCTATTATCTCTTCGTCAGTAATCTTTTATACTTCAGTATATTCATTAGAGTTTTCTTCAGACTTTTCTGTTGTACTATGCTTGATAATCTGTATGTACTATGTTTCTGTTGTACTATACTTGGTAATCTCTATGTACTATGCTTCTGTTGTACTATGTTTGGTAATCTCTATGTACTATGCTTCTGTTGTACTATGTTTGGTAATCTCTATGTACTATGCTTCTGTTGTACTATGCTTAGTAAGATTCAGCACTAGACTTGGCTTCGGTTTTCTGTTCTTTGGCTCAGAATTTCATTTCCTCTCGTTCGACTTGCTGTTCTTTGTTCAAGGATTTCATTTCCGAATTCAAGTGTTCTTTCATTTCTGGCAGCATAGAAAACAGCTTCTCAAGTTTATCCTTCATTGCTCTGGTTTCAAGCATTCACTCAGAAATCCCACTTTTGACACCTATGTTGCGGAATTTTTCTCTCTGTGTCTGTGGTCCCGACTCCAGCAGCAGTTCGATTTCCACGTGAGAGGCATTGCAGGGAAGCATCAACTTTCGTTCTTAACATTGCTCCCCATCTTCAAAGACTGACGCCCCAGCAGTCTCATCACATTTAACTATCATCAGTCCTTGTATGAAGCCAGGGCCGCGGTAGCTTAGTGGTCAAGGTCGTGGACTAGCGACCGGCGGTTTTCGTTCAGTCGCGGGTTCGATCCTTGGCCGCCAAAGATCCGCCGTGTAGCCGGGGCTGATGCACGTTAAATCTGTTCGGGGCCCAGAGTCCTCCCGTTGGTGTGGTGTGGATGTTAGGAGAGGGGGGTGCTAGCTCAGGTGTCGTCCTCGTCACTTGACCGTGGTTCAAAATTACGAGGTCCGTCGCCAATAGCCCTCGTGTTGCTTCTAGTGTGACGTTAATATAAACTAAACTAAACTAAACCTTGTATGAAGCCATCCGATGTCTGTGAATGATTTCAGACTTGGGGTTCGTTGACTTCTGAACTGCAACATTTTTTCGATTCCCAGTTCGCTTTAGCCGCTTAAGTGGTCCTCTCCATCGCTTGCAGTTCATTCGTTCGCTAGTCAGCTTAATTCGTCGATTCCGGTTCATTCGTTTTCCGACCGGTTTACTTCAATGATTCCATTCCATTCGTTCATTGATCACTTTAATTCGTTTTTTGGCAAGGATGAGTATGCTTTCCGAACGTGCCTTTAAATACCTCATGTAATTCGGCGGGATGGCGTATCACTCGGTCGTCCAAAGAAGATGTAACAATTCGATTGCAGCATTCTCTTGAAAAGCATCTCCGCAGTACAACCGCTTACATCCCTCATTCGGACATCAATAGCAGGCTAGTTATCTTAGCATGTGAGGTATCGCAAGAGTTTCTTGTATCTCTCTCGGTGATCCTGGTCATGACTCCAGCAGCTGTTCCATTTCCAAGTGAGAGGCGTTTCAGGAAAGCATCAACTCACGTTCTTAACAATATGTTATCCATAAATTAAATAAAACAAAAAAATTTAAAAGACAATTGAGTTATACTGAACTTTATAAAATAATTGTGGAAGACAAAATAGAGTGGGCCTTTTCAAATGTAAATGTAACATTTTGTATATTTCTAACATTAATGACCACAATTTTATCAGCTGAGCATTCATTTTCTCACTTAAAGCATGTTAAAAATCCTATTAGAACATCTATGCAAAAAAGAGTGATTGTTTTATCTTTATTGAATATAGAAGCAGATATATTTAATAAGATTAGGTTTTTTGGACCTGACCAGACATAGAAGCGAAAGAGTAATAGAATTTTTTTTAATTACAAATCAAGTAGAAAAATTTAAAAAAAAAAAAAAAAAAACTGAGCATTATTACCATCTTATTCAGGATTTGTTTAATCTTGATAAACAAAATTTAACTTTATTTTTAAATTAAATATAATTAATTTTAATTAAATTAAACTAAAATTAGTTTAATTATATCAATTAAAAATTAATTTTAAGAATAAAATTAGTTTAAGTTAAACTATTTAATTAAAATTCCACTTATTGACAAAATGAATTAAATTAATTTAATGTCAAATTTAATTTAATTAACTTTAATTACTGAAAACTGAATTTTATGATTTATATTCTGATTTACTCTATGATCTCGTACATTTGACATTGTTGTAGACAACCTATTTTCTGTTACTTATATGATGCACTTCAAATATGGATCAAAAATGGATCTTTTTCTTGACTTTTGAGAAACAAATCATAGACTTTAACTCGGCAGCACAATTTTCTTTCCGTAAGAACACGAGGAAACTATACGTTGAGCTTTGAGATTGATTCTACAGGTTTCAAGTAATCATGAATGGTCAAATTTAATAAATTTAATCTCTCAGTGATCTCACGAGTTGTTATTCATCTGTTTCAATCCATTAATGCTTTTATTATTTTTACATCAACTTCTACTGGCTTTCCTCTTCAACATCAAAAATGCCGGATCGCAATTTTGCAAACCAGTTTTGGCAGTTACGTCCTGTCAATACAACTTCTCCATACATATCGGATAATTTTTTCTTACTGCAGCAGATTGTTACCTTTTGGTTAGTAAATGAGAAAAATATACCGAAAATTATGCTTAACACTTTCTGTATTTGAAAGGATACCAACCAAAAACTACTGTGTAGAATCAATCGAACATTTTCACAAGCAATCCTAGATATATCAGGTGTCAAAATATATAATCATTACGCGGCTTAAGGGTGAAGTTGGATGTGAAAAATTACAATCAAATCATCTGAGAGGAATAAACTAAACTACTTTCCGAACAACCTAATAGATTAATAATTAAAAGTTGTAAATTATTTTATGTTCCCTTTACTTTACAATTTCAATGTAAACATATCTTCTGTTTCGAATAATTCCTAATTTGTAAAATTTATTTGGATGGAATTTACGGTTGAAAGGTTTCGAGTCTTAACAATATTTAATATTGAAAAATTAGGACATGTTCAATTCATTTTTTTCTTTCTTTATTTCATTCTTTTGTTTCTTTATAGTAATTAATAAATAATATTCTTATAATAGTGTTAATTAATTTAGAAAAACATTTTGAATAAAAAATATTTTAAGTGGTCTGTTGAAAGTATATCCCAAAATCATAACCAATGTGTAGAAAGTTCTATATGTCAACTTTCTGAGAAATGTAATTGATATTGGTGGAAACATTATATAAAACCATATAAATCAGAAAAGTTTGAGTAGAACTTTAAAATATTCTAAATTTTATTTTTTAATGGAAGGAAAGTCAAGTCTGTAATAAAAATAACATTTTAAGGAGAAAATAATTTTTATCAATTCATTAACTATGTCAATGGATTTCATTAAATAACCATTAACATCATAACATTATTCATTTTGAGCTATTAACATTGAAATTAACTTTGTCTAATTATGATGATAATTGCACATTATATTCAAAGTACCTTTCCTTACTGTTAAGAAAGTACAAAACGAAAGTATATATATTTCATAAGAACTAAGAATTAATGCTTTAGAAATAAAATAAAATTAAATCTATAAAAGCGGTATTTTACGCATTAATTTTTAAAAATAGATGATATGAAAAATATAAAACTCTTTAGGATGAAGGAAATATTTGCTTGATTTTTTTTTTTTTTTTTTTTAAAAAAATTATTACTGCATCGCAATCAGAAGAAATTTAACATCGAGATATCCGATGTTCTCGAATTGAAGAAGATTAAAAATAAAAACATTTTCATCACCTCAAATCAATTTTCCTTCTTTCTTTTTATTCCGGTTAGATTCTTCTTAACTTTTGGAAGGAAGTTATTCAATTTTTCAAAGATTTTCTTGAAATCCTCTGACAGCAACAATTAGCGGATTTTCTTTTGAAAAATGCCAATGGTTGAAAACTAATTTGTATCTGGAAAAATTGCAGTAATTCTATTCGAAATTTCTTTCATTTCTTTTACATTCAGTCTTCAGTATGTAATAAATTACATCTGCCACTTTGTTTTTCATACTTTAAATACCTTTTAAAAGACCCATTAAAATAAGTTGCTCATTTCCCTTTTACTTTCTTTAATAAGCAATATGCGGAACTGTTACTAATACCTAGTTCGAAAATTAACATTTAAGTTTAAGTTTAATGTTAATGATCAGAATCGAAACACAAAACTATGTTCAGACAGAAAAGATTTCAATGCGAATAAAAAATTTATTTTTTTTACATGTATATATATTTATCTCCATCCTTAGAATTTAAAAGTATTCAATTACATAAAGGCTTATAACATGTAGAAAAGTATGTCTTATCTCACAAACCAAGTCGACAGATGAGATGCAATTTCCTTCTCCCACGTCCCATAATACTCTAACTAGAAATATTATCAGGGTTGGAGTTTATCAATCTGTTAAAATATTTTAGCTTAATCTTTTTCCAAATACAAATCGAATTATTGAAAAAAAACTACCCGAATCCTTGGACTGTTTTTCAAGTAATTGTCTCCATATGCAATATTGAAAAGAGGATTATTTTCACAATTTGAATGGTAATATTTTCTCAAAAACTACTAGTATAGTCCCAAGAAAAGTCCTCAAATCTTCGTTGAGAATTTACTTAATTTTACTCCAAATTTGTAAATCATTTATTATGAAACCAAACTTTCAACGATAATGCAGCTGCCATTTTAAACTAGATAAAAATATGTTAACCAGTTTTGTGGATCATCGACTTTGTGTTAGAGGATTCATTTCTTTATTCCACCAAAGGCTCTGTTTCTAAATTTTGCACTCAAACTCAGTTCTTTCATTTAATTTTTTCTAAGCAAAATAAAATTGTAAAAAATAAATAACCATGTTAGGACTAACATAATTATTTTTCATAGTCTTGGGTTGTTGTTATTGTTTTGGAAGCAAGTTCTTAACTAAACATTATCTGCCCGATTCCATTAATTATGTCATCGATGTACAAAAAGAGTTATTAACTCTTCTTTATATTTCATTATCTTCCCAGTAACTATTCTCATATTATTTAACAATACCATTACTGATAACCGAATAATACGGGGACGTAAAACTATGACTCTTTTAAAATGAAGTAAGCTTGCTCATTTTTAAAGTCTTATAAAATCCTTTTTATGTAATTACTTAATATAGTTGCATAAAGAATAGTTTTCAAAAAAATATGATAGGATATAGAATTATTTCATGCATTTATCGTATAAGTGAAGTCTAAGATGTATATTTTACTTCTTTCTATAAGTGAATATTGTAATTTAAACTACTAACTTTTTCCAGAAAATAAAACAACACTCTCTATGCCTGAAAAAAAAGTAAATCGCTATAATTTTATATGTGGTTGTTATATTCGAAATACCTAATTGTATTATAAAATGGTGTAGTTATTAGTAAAAATATTAAATTAGAATAAAAATCTTTTGTCTCAAACTGAATACACTTTTACATGCCACCTAAATAACATTTCAACAATGAATGCATTCTGATTTTGTTTGTTATTTAAAGAAAGCTTCTTTTTATAAAATTGTCATTCGTCGAATATAAATAATTCAATTTCTTTACTTTGAAGAAAAGGATTAGAATCTCGGAACTCGAAAAGTGTTTAAGATCATGTAAAATTCAATTCAGCTTTGGTTGAAATTTCCTATTTTTTTTTCACAGCAAAGATGGATCAGGTGGTATATACCAAAATGAGATTTCTGAATGGAGTATTTTCCATTTCCTTCAAGAGAAACATTTCCTCAGTGTTTTGGGTCCACAATGCTTTCCCCTTTTATTTGAAACAATAAATAAAGTAAAAACTTATAAACATTGGAACTATTCCAAGGCACGAAAATGTGCATTCTCTGTCAATACGCATGTCATATTTTACGAATGTTAAACATTTCATAAAAAAGTTTAAAATTCATCAAAAATCATTAGAATACTTCTAAACTAAATAAATCATTTAAATTTTGTTCTATTAATCAAGTGTCGTGACGCAAATTTATTGGTCTGTGACATTTATTGATAACTATTTATAGAAAGAGTATAAAATGAATTAAACTGAGAGAGAGAGAAACTGTATTCATATTACCATTTCTATTACTGTATCTCGAAATTGTCATTATTATAAGAGGAGGCATCGCAAAGTTTTAATTATTACTGAGAAACAACTGAAATTTTATGAATAAATTTAATTTAAATATTAAATGATCCTTATTTACATAATAATGTAAATTACAGCTATTAATTTTGATTTGTTTGGTTTTAAGAGAAGCCGTAGATTTAAGTAACCCACAATATGGAGTAGTTAGAGTTCAATCTGCTGATAGCCTACGAAAGGACAAGGAACGCAAGGAGATATACATGACCTGATGGTGACTATATAGAAATGTCCCATGAATAACAAATAGAAATTGTTTCTATCTTGATTATTTTTAGTAATAATTGGAACTTAGTTTTTGTAAATAAAAAGATTTTCTCTACAGATCTGTACTTCTGTCTAACACTCCCTGAAACCAAACAAATCAACATCAAGAGCAATTATTTACAACATTATGTACATAATAATGAATTAATATTTAGAATAAATTATATCTAGACATATTGGATATTTCTTAGTGTACAAATATCTCTCGTATTAAAAATAGATAAAAAAAAATTCTGTTAGGGTAAACTAACTTTAAAGAAAAACTAGTTAAATAGTACTTGTTTAAAATCGTTATAATTTCTCTCATTTTGTGAAATATTTACTGCTTAAATTTTTTTTATAAGTTATTATCGTAAGCAGTTTTATTTTCTATTCTCATTATTGAATTTTTTTTAATCACTATTTTTAGTTAACTTTGAAGACGTTGAACACTTATGGATCGCAAGTTCTTTTTTTATGTAAATAATATCTATTCCAAATTAATGATATATTTATAATGCAACAAAGTATTAAACATTTTCTATTTCCTTATGAAGCTTTAGAACCTGATTATTTAAGTGAGGAAGTAAGCAAGCATATTTTGTAAATTTTTTATTTATTGCTTATGATACAAAATTCAAATTTGTATTTGTAATATCTACAGAATTCTTTTCTAAGAAAGTATTTTGATACATGAAACATAAAAAGAACAGTTCATTCCATTTTTGATTATATTTAAGAATAAACTCTTGCAATACAGGCATGTATTATTGCTTTGCACCACTTGCAATAATTATTTTTAGATTATCAGTAATTGTATGATGTATTAACCTGTGATTCAAATCAATGACTTCTTATGGTATTATTAATTATCATTATTATTTGGAGAGCGAGCACTGAAAATTAAGATGTTATCATAAATTTCAATTCATAACTCTTTTAGCTTTGTAGTATATAGTTTAAATAATCTAAACTTTCTCATTTTTAAAGCATTTAAGTCTTGCAAGTTAAAGATAGTATAAATTGTTTTTAATAAATTAATATTCCTTTATTTAAAAACTCCAAAAACAAACGTAGTTCTGTAATTTTAATTCTCGAAAATTTTCAAATACGTTATAAAATACTTAAATTGTAATGTTCGTCTCACTTAGAAGTTTCATATACTATAAAGTAACATCATTCTCTTCCATTTCTTGTTCTTTTTAGAGATTCTGTGTATAGTTCTGAATATGTTGATGAAAATATCCAAGATCTGAAGAAAGCTCCTTTTTCTAGCTCTGTATACAACAGCAATCTCAGACAAAGTTGAAAGAAGTGATGAATGTAAAGATTTGCATTTCTTTATATAGAGAAAGTGTCGTCAATCATCAATCTTGCTTGAAACTTATCTTAGAATGCGACGACTAAGATTAGTTTTCTAACGTCGTGAAATTCCTAGTAGCAACTGACATTTCATTCTTCTACTTCTGTTAAGTTACTTATAATTCTGTTTACATAATATGAGTACCTAATTTTGTTATATCTCTCAATATGATAGATGTGAATGTTTTAGATGGATAAAAGAAATTACTTTATGTCCTTGTGTGTGTACAAATCTTGTTTGACAGGGTCTGGCTTTATTATTTTTTTTTAACTATTTATGACTATTAAGATTTCAACTATTTAAGACGGTTAGTTTTAAGAAATCCTCATAATGGTAACGAAAATTAAGCATTTGCTCCAGTGAAAACTTTCATATTGAGCCCTTTAACCATAAATAGAATATTCTTACTTTTTGACTGACAATTCCGAAACTAGGGATGAAATTTATAATGTATGTATTGGGGCTAGTTATTAAAAATATTTGAAACTAATGTACGCTTTTATACTGTTTAACTTTCTTCATATTTTAGAACAAACAACTAAAATATATATTGAAAAACGTAAAAATTAAAAACATTATGTGATGTTATTTGTTTAAACGAGTATCGTCACCATCACACACATATAAAATCAATATAAAACAGAATTCTTCTGCATTATAGGACAAATAATTATACTGCAAGAGTATATGTCCTGGATTATTTTTGTAGAGATTTAACACAGGAGATTAAGAGATAGAATCATTGATTTCTGCAACGATTTAATATGATTAAAATATGACTAGACCTTACAATTCTATTAAAGGCTAAACTTACGCTTCAGTGATATTTATTTCATAATTAACACTCTGGCCCTGAATACAATTCGAAATTACCTAAGGATGAAATTCTACGGGCAAAGATATTCTAATTAGAATTTTTCTGAGAGTAAAACATATAACTCATCAATATTTAAAGTTCTACTCGTATGTTCCACTCTATAAATAAAGACATACGTTTATCAGTATAGAGACTACGGATTCAATAATAGGTTGTTGAACTTTTTTAAAAATTTAAATTAAGTTTTAGAACATATGCTATATATATTTTTACAAATGATTAATGGTTTGAAAATCAAGGAAAACGTTTTAGCTTACATTTTCAAGTAACTGAGAGTTATTCACAGTTTCAGTTATTGTTAAGGGCTCAGCTCTTACCTTGTTAGAATATATACATTTTTCAACAAACATCTATACACATTTATACATCTTGATATTTTTCAACGACAACTGAAAACTATAAAAACGTAAAATGATTTCTTTGAATTGAATACATAGAAAACAGAAGGGTAAATGTCAAATCCTCGATTTATTTGGTGCGCTGATCTGTGAAAATACACACGGCTGAGAAGAGTTGAAGAAAGTTTTACCGGAAAGGAAGCTTGTCATCCTGTGTTGCAGCTTGAAAGATTAGGCTATATATTTAAGTCACGTACGACATGCTTCATGAAATGTCATGGGAAAAAGGGTTCCAGAAAGTAAGCAATTTGTTTGAATAAACTTCTTTTCTAGAGGACTTATAGTAAGTAATTTGAGGTCAAAAGTTAGAGAACTGAGAAAGAATTAATGTAGAAAAGACACAGAGAATATGAATTGTCTCTAATCTTGGCCGATAGGCATTTTTATCATGATATTGAGTGAAATGAATTAAGAATGAATTAGGTTTAATTCTATTTTATTTCCCTACTAGAAAAACATTATTCTTGTTCAGACTGTTTGGTTTAATTAAAGAAATCGATGATGAAATAATAATTTTTTTCAAATTTTTAATCGTAAAAGATATAATGAGATACGAAATAAATTTACTGCGTTAGATTGGATAATTTTATTTGAAATTGCTTGTGCGAAAACGGTTAAGAAGATTACGAATGTTATTTATTTTAGTTCTTCTATTTTGCTTGTTATAATTGTTTATTTTTCTTTTATTTAAAATACATTTTAATAGAATTTAAGGAAATAAAAAGGATAACATGATGATTTTATTGAAGAATTCCTTTTTTAATTCAAAAAAGTGTAATGTGCACAATTAATAGAGATAAATGTATGTACTGTAAATAATTTTAGAAAATGGCTTGAAATGCTTAGAAATATTTTAAATAATTTATTAATTATAAAAAATTATTACAAATGATTGAGAATTTTCGTATTCATAAATGCTAATTTGCTGATCAGAATTTATTCTTCGTAAATAAAACTAAATAGAACCATTTATTCTTTTCTCATGTAACTGAACAATATATATAATATTTACAAATTATGTAATTTTGCTTACATTATATATTTAGTATTTTGCATTCCCTTTTGCATATGTGACGACGTGATTTCGAGTTTTTAAAAATTGTATTGCATGGTGAAGTAGAAATAAGTTTACAAGCAATGAAAGTTCCATTGCAAAAGAATTAATATATGAGATATCAACTTTTAAATTCTTAATAAGGAAAAATTGTCTCCAACTTATCCGGCCTGATAATGATTTAGATGTTATTTAAGAGTATTAGGTTTTACAAATAGCATTCAAAAACATATTTGACAAATCAAGTTTATTTTGAATAATGGTTTAAGCTCTTTGAAACGTTTATTCCCTTTGTAAGTGTTTTAATTTGGC
Source organism: Nephila pilipes (assembly GCA_019974015.1). NCBI lineage: Eukaryota > Metazoa > Arthropoda > Arachnida > Araneae > Nephilidae > Nephila > Nephila pilipes. The sequence goes on along the minus strand of BMAW01005741.1, from coordinate 1,486 downwards.
ACAACTGTCGTCATTTTTAAATCAAGTTATTCCATTAGTGTATTTTATTCATATGCAAAATGGTTTCTGCATCTGCAATTAATTATCTTTAAAAACATATGTTCAACAAATAATCATTTTAAGTGGATAAAGATCATATCAGAGTAATCCACTTAATTACGCCTATAATTAAATAAATACAATTGAAGTAGGTTATGTAGTTGCAATTGAACTTTAATTGTATAAAAATATGACTAATTTAGAAATTTTTGATAGAATTTTATGTATATAAAGACCAATTACCTCAGCTCATAGGAAAAAATTTAATCATCTTTTATATTTTACGAAATTAGAAAAGTATAGATATGAAAACTTTCATTCCATTTTTGATTTTGCAAAATCAATTTTTCTAAGCTACAATTGAATTTCTGACGCATTATATAAAATATTTACGCATTATGTATGTGAAATATCTTACCTAAAAGGCATAAAAATATTACCGTCTTGATATACTACATTAAAAAAGATGTACAGTGCACGTGAGTCTCTGCAAACACACATTAGACTTTACAAATATTATGGGACATTTTTTATAACAGATAACAAAGGATTATAAGGAAATTATATTTCAAAACTCAGCGCAGAATGCTTTATAAAATTAAACCATCAATATATTATTTTATTTTACATAGAAAAATTTTCCGCTGATGCTTTGTATATCTTTACTAACAACGGTATTGTTGTTTTCACAGACGAAAAGATAATTATATTCAGAGGTACCTTATATATTGGTAAATAAATAAACTTCATAACTAAAAAGAGCAAATTTATTACGTTCACTATTTTACAAACTTTGACTATTTAGTTGACTGGTTTACATATTGTTTGGATTTATTTTTTCATTTGAAAATGTGCTCCTATTTTGTCTCTCATACAGCAGCTGTGTCCGTGGCAACTCCGAAATCATGATCGCAATCTAACCTTCGGCATTACATCTAGACCCAATGGGTAACCGGACTGAGGCACATTGATTCTATTAAGATTTCAAGTCCTCCCGTTGGTGTAGTGTAAAAGTATGGAGAAGGGGATACCAGCACGGTTGTCGTTTTGATCCTTTGACAGAGGCTCAAAATTATGAGGTCCATCGCCTATATTCCTTGCGTTGCTTCTAAGTAGAATGTAAATAAGGAATCAATCAATCATATGCTTTACCATATGTCAAAATCAGATTGAAAAAATAAAATGCTTTAATAATTTCAAAAATATAGTACTATAATAAAATCATTGTTAAATCAATCATAATACTGCTAAGGAACTTAAACATCGAAATTTTCTTTAAAAATGCCACTTTAATTTTCCGCTGAAATTACAGAATAATAATTATTAAAATAACTAAATAATTCCTTTATCAACAACAATTCGTTCCATTCCATTAATAAATTGACAAAGCTTTCCCACACCATTAAATTTTAAGCATTGAATTTGCATAATATTTTCTTACTCTTTT
>BMAW01005738.1:0-15375 GCA_019974015.1 Nephila pilipes | reverse complement strand
TAATAGAACTTCACATTCAAAGAATGTTGGAGGAAGGAACTATTATGAAAATTCAATCCCCATATGCTTCCCCTGTGGTGTTATGTAGAAAGAAAAATGACAAACCGGTCGATTCCCCTGGCGCGTATAGGTTCGCAATAGACTATAGGAAACTGAACGCTATCACTAGGTACCCTAAGTACCCATTGCCAATAATCGATGATCTATTAATGAATATCCAGCAAAACTGTATAATGTCTACGCTGGACCTCAAGTCTGGGTATTTTCAGTTGGCTATCAATCCACCGGACATACCTAACACGGCGTTTGTCACAAAAAAAGGGACGTACGCCTTCAAAAGGATGCCTTTCGGATTATCAGGGAGTGCACCCACGTTTCAGCGAGCTATGGACATCATATTAAAACCGGTAGTCGGAAAGTTTGTGTATGTTTATATGGATGATGTTATAATTACATCTCATTTGTTGCGGGACGCTGGGTTGACTTTAAACGCTGAGAAATGTCATTTTGGGCAAGAAGAATTGAAATATCTAGGAGTGATCATAAATAAGAATGGGGTTCACACTGATCCTAACAAAATTAAAGCTGTTCTTGACATACCCGCACCAAAAAATGCACGACAGGTTTCGAGATTTTTAGGGATGACGGGATGGTACCAAAAGTTTATCAGAGGGTACTCCGAACTGTGTGAACCATTGTACGCACTTAAGCGAAAAAGGTCAAATTTCAATGGACTCCTGATGCACAAAAGGCCTTTGACACGTTAAAAGGAGCGTTGACTTCTGCGCCAGTTTTACAGTTGCCTAATTTAAATGACCCGTTTGAATTGCACACCGATGCTAGCTCAGTAGGAGTAGGTGCAGTTTTGATGCAGGGTGAAAGGCCCATAGCATATGCTTCGAGAACACTAAATAGAGCAGAAAGAAACTATACCATAATTGAAAGGGAATGTTTGGCAGTGATTTGGGCTTTATTATGATTCGGTCATACTTTCCCAAATTATCAAATAGATTGAGATGGAGAATATATGTGTTTTGGGATGAGAACTACATCTAAAAGTGAATTATGCATACGAATAATATAGAAAATACATGTGACTTTTATTTATAACATGATTTCGAAAATCAGGTGTATATATATAACACATGGATCAATAAGTTCCGAGACTAACCCAGAGATGGCGCTCGTAGTAAACCAGTAACCAGGTCTTTCTAGAGTACTAACCTTTGCTTGAAACGTGTCAAAACTTTAAGTCGATCGGACCAGAAACAGCTGAGTTATCGAGGTTGGAGTAAAGTCGTTTTGTAGTTTGTTTAAAAAATGGAAAAAAACGAGTTTCGTGTTCTGATAAAACATTGTTTTTTAATGGGTAAAAACACCGTGCAAGCGAAACAATGGATTGAAAAATGTTACCCGGACTCTTGTCCATCAAAAGCAACGATTTGTCGGTGGTTTGCCGAGTTTAAACGTGGTCGTACCGACACAAATGACGCGGAACGCTCGGGTAGACCTGTGGAAGCCGTTACACCGGAAAATGTGAGTGAAGTGACAAAAATTATAATGAAAGATCGTAAAGTGAAGCTCCGTGAGATTGCTGAGATGACACAGATATCATATAGAAGTGTATTTACTCAAAAAGGGTTTTTCCCAGTGGGTGCCGCGATTGCTTTCGAGAAAACAAAAACAGCAACGAGTCGATGATTCAGAAAGCTGTTTATCGCTATTTACTCGCAACAAAAAAGATTTATTGCGAAAAAAAAAAATTTTTTTTTGGAAAAAAAAAAAAAGATTTGGAAAAGCGTTGGAACGATTGTGTCACCCTAAAAGGTGATTAACAAAAGGTGATATGTTGATGAATAAAAAAAAAATTTGCAAAAAAAATGTTTTCAATGTTAGTCTCGGGAGTTATTGATTGATATGTTAGTTTACTTTTCCTCTTCAGTCCAGAAGGCGTAAAATTTTGATGCGGGTCTTTTGTATGATCTTTCTTCCATTCGTTATTGAAGCCCATTGACACTTGACCTCCCTGTCATAACCTTTATTGATGTTATCTCAAAGATGGTGTCTCTCTCTGACAGACTCATTGCCTTTGAAGTTTACCATTTTTCGTTTCTAACAGAATTTTTCAGTTTTTCTTAAAATTTGACTTCCTTTTCTCCAAACATTTTGTCTTTCACACGAGTGTATCTTCGGATGGCATTTATTCTAATTTCTTGCTTTCTTTCTACATTATTAAATATCTTTGTCTTTGGCATTCATCTTTCCCACACCACAGTATTAAAGGAAAGAATTGTATTTACAACGGTCATGATCTTTCGTTTTCATTACTTTCGTTTTCCTTCCTCAGATTTTGTTCTAGACTAAACTCTAATTAATGTATTGCACATTTTTCATGATCAATCTTGGAAGGTTTTGTCCGTTCTTTTCTTTTTGTATTTTAATCTGCATTTCTTATTTCTCATTATTTTCGGCACATGTATCATTCCTTATTTTTTCTAATTTCTTAAACTGATTAGAATTTTCACTTTCCCCGGAATTAAGTCGCCTCTCTTTTATTGATAATTCTTCTATTTCCCCCACCCCAATATTAACTTTTTCCCGTTTGACTTGTGATAACTTCTTATTTATTTTTGTAACATCAACTAATTCGTTATTTTTTCTTCAATTCAGTATCAAGTTTTTTTTTTTTGTTTCTGAATCATGACATTTTGTTTCCTTATAATATACAACAAATTATTATTTTCTTCTTTTATTTTGGCAAGTTTGCATTGTAGAGTAATTGTCTCCTCACATATATCTTCTCTAAGCTTTCAACTTAAGTTTCCCATTATAATACTTCCTTTTTTTGTCCTTTTCTTCCAATTTCTGTTATCATTTCTTATCCCTTCTTGTCTTTGAATCCTCTCTTCAATTATTCTTTTCATCATTAGTCCAACAAATTCTTCTAGATTGTATTCATTACTATCTATAATAGATATAAGTTTTCAACTTCAGCATCTGGATTTACATTTTCTCCTAGTTCTTTCGCTAATTCTAGCAAATCACATTTTAGTCCTTCGTCGAGGAACGATATATTCAAATACTGATATTTACTTCAGTTACGTAATAGAACAAAATTTTACCTTTCCTAGTTTTTCAGTTTATTTCCCAGTCCATATTCAATGTTATGTTTTGAGGCATATTTATCTCTTCTTCTGTAAAGGGTTGAGTTATTCTCCTTCAGAATTTGTAGAAAACTCTAATTTCTGATTCAAACATTTTAACTTTCTTTTTACTACATTTTCCCCACTTCTTATCTACAAACTTTCTTTTCGCTTTCTTATTCTACTTTTTTAGCTAATAATTTTTTCACTTCACTTTTACTTATAACTCAAATTGCAGCTTTACTTTAGCTACTTAAACTTCTTACTTAAAGAATAATTCTGGTTGTGTAACAACTTTATTCGCACATTACTTAATCGTATTGCATCGGTGATCAGTGCAGTTTACTTTAGCACGAGCTCCATCTTCGATGATTTACATAAATATGATTCTTTCTAGAGATTTTTTCTCTCACTGGGGTTTGTGTAAGCAAACATCTTACTCACTGATCCTTACAAAAGCCCTCAATTGACGAGTGATAATATATGTATATGATAAGCATTCTAGAAATAGTTGTAAGTTTTTAAAACGTTTTTCTGAATTTCACTTGGTGTGTGTGTGTGTGTGTGTGTGTCATCAAATTTTCGATCGTTAATTTAACCAACTTCCCATCAAGCTAGAAATCTGAAACCTTGGGAATCGTTCTCACTAGCCTAACAATACGATATTTGGACATTTGCGACAAGTTTTAGCTAGTATTTTCTTCAATAATGCAGTTTATCCCAACCACTTGGCGCGATTTCAAAAATTGGCATCAAACTTGGCGATTTTTTTGTTTGGCTGAACGTTAAGTCCGTAAAACGGACCAGGGTAGCCACATTTGGCAAAATACTGCCAAATAATTCTTGTCGCCAAGAGTGATTGGGTTAAACTGCATTCCAACCATTTAATTTACAGAATTAATTAATTAATTTTAGTTACTTTTAACGTTTTTATGTATTTCACTTGGTTCGTGTTTCTGTGTGTGTGTGTGTGTCATCAAATTTTCTATCGTTAAATTAACCAACTTCCCATCAAGCTAGAGTTCTGAAATTTCGGGAACCGTTCTTACTTGCCTAACAATGCAATATTTAGATATTTGCGACCAGTTTTAACTAATATTTCAATAATCTTTCTTAATAAATTTTGCCACTATATAAAAACGTTGTTTTTAAAAACGTTGGTTTTTATCTCGAATTATTGTAGTTCAATTTTAGATTTAAGGTTTCTCTGGACTCTTAACGCTTGTCCGTGTATCGAAAAAAATATCATTTTTCAAAACAATATAATTTACCAATGAAACAAAGCAGACAATTGAAACTTTTATTAAGAAATATTCATATTTATTTACATTATTTCTCATATTTTCATTAGATTTAAAGAAATTTTTAAAAAGTTATAGTGAACAATAAATTTCATTAATTTCACAATTTTTTTTCAAAATTAAGAAAATCTATATTTTGCTGCACGCAGGATTCTGAAGTATATTATTGATTAAAATTTACAAAATTGATATTACCTAGTAAAAAAAATTCAGTTTTAAGTGTATACAAACTTTTTAAGAAATTTAGGCAAAAAGATTTTTTTAATTCAATTATTAAAAAAAATATGAAATTTTAAGAAAAAATCCAATTAAAATTCATACACAAGATTTTCTGTTAATAATTTGTATGAACTTTGATCTATAAGTCATAAAGAACTCTTTTTTAAACATGTACATAAAATTTCACTCTGATATCTTAAACAGTTTCTGAGAAATCCTGAGCAAGTTAAAAAATTTTTGTTCTGAGAAAAATGAAGTTAAAGTTGAAAAATAATAATAAAAGAATTAAAATCAAAGTTAAATTTTTCTCGGTAGCTCTAGGAGTTTTCGAAGTATCGTTATAATTTTAGTACCAAAATATTCAGATCAGATAAGGCTTTAACATATATTTTTTTCAAAAAAAAAAAAAATAAAATAAAAACTTTGAAGGTTTAAGGGTCCTGAGACCCCTTAAGTCCTTTCTACGCTTAATAATAAGATTTATATTTATGCATGTATTTAATTTTTATTTTCTAATTTAGCTCTTATTATCTTTAGATACTTTATTATTTTTCGTATTCTTGTTGAATTCTCTTATGCAATTATTTGGGGAATGTTTATTTTTGTTCTTTCGAATTTTGTTTCTTAAATCTATTTTAATTATGAAGTAATTTTCAAGTGGGAGGGTTGGGATCCAATAAAACACTATTTAACCACTCATTTCAGTCCAAAGACCAAAACAGTCAATTAAACAACTTTATTTAAATTATTTGTTCTTTCATTTTCTTGCAGTTTCGAATTTACATTTTTTTAAAAAAAAATAATATTGCTGATTCGCTTATTCCTATTATTTTCGTGTTCATAACAGAATCCTAATTCTTAAAACAAAGTATTTATTTAGCAATTATTTTTAACTCTAACTCTATTTATATTTTGTAGTAATTATAGTACTTTATATATTAGATTATATATTATAATATATGTTCTTTTTCATTATCTCATAAACAATTCAAAGAAGGCATTCGAGTATCAGATCTTATACATTTTAAGTTTCAGGTTATGACCCTTAATTAGTCCAAAATGAAATAAAAAAAAACTATTAATCTCATTTTAGTGAGAATTCGATATAAAGTTTTTTAAATTCTCACTAACTTAATTTTTTTAAACTATTAAATTATATGCCAATACAAATGATATACAGACCAAATATGAAAATAATTAATCTTACTTTTTTAATAATGGAACTATTTATTTGAAACAATAGAAGAAATAATATATAAATATATAATCAATGTGAAGGTAATGCAATATTTCTAATATAAAGAGCTGTTTTCTATATTATTTAAACCAAAATGGAAAAATATACGGCAACGAAGGTTGTTTTCAGTTGGAAGAACGAATTTTAAGTTCTCGTATTGTTTGATTGTATGGGTCTCATTGTCTACTGTGAAACAAAAGTATTCTGGAAAACATTTCTGCTTAATTGCGATATATCAATACCAGAATGCTATTCTTATAACAACTCCTCGTTCTGAAAATGCTTTATAATAAAATATTAAAAGAAATTATTTCTGAGAAAAATCATTGTTAAAATATATTTGGAGTTTTATAAAACACTTTAAATGAGGATGCAAAAACTTGAAAAGTTCCTTTCTGTTGGTAACAATTACCTTTCATGATTTTGATATAATTATTAATTGTATTATTATTTGTTTTTGTAACTTTTGAAACAATAGCGTTCTCTTACTAAGTTTGTTTCATTATTAAATATACAATCTAAAGGAAATGTATTATTATACAACAAATATTGAATCAGGATATGTCACCACTTATGTCGAAAGAATAAAATTGATTTTAGACGCCCAGTAAAATTGGAACAATCGATAATCTTAAGCCGAACTTGATTTCTTATCGAAATAAAACGCTAATATTTAAAGTAAATCAAAGACCATTTGAATGGAAGCCTCTCAACAACATGTACATAGAAATCCTCCTCTAGATGGACGATACAAGAGGTGAGAAGGTAAGTTTGAAAATCCATTTGATAAATGAAAATGTAAAAAAAACATAATAATACAAATTTATTTTGAAATGTAACTACATCCCTTTGCACTCAAAATTGAATAGCTTTATAAAAAATAATGAGTAGTATATTAAGATAAGTTAAGGAACAATTATAAGATTTATGAACTAACATTATCCAAAATGAAACATTATGATTTCTTTCCTGATCTCTACAGCAATTTCATGTTGAAAAGTCATGCAGACAGATATATTTCTTGGACATTATACTTTCTGATTTTTGATGAATTTAACCTGTGTGAATAATTATTCAAAAGAATGACTTGGATTCTCAAAATTTTTCTCTTTACTAAAATATTTGATTCTGGTTAATGGTATTTGGATTTTTATGTTGTCCAAATATTACTTGATTTCCTCAAGATATGTTTCCGCTTATTCATATCATATTGTATTCAGAGTGTTTTTAAAATATTAATGGCAGATATAATAAGTTCTAAAACAGAAACTATGTGAAAAGAGGAGATGTTATATGTTGTGCTATATGATACAGAAATTCAGCTAAGTCGTGAATTCGATAAAGAGTTTATTCACGGAAACTTATAATTATTCCAATACGATACTCAAGCTTTGTGATGCATTACTTGCTGAATATAGTTTTATGTAGTTAATATATATATATATATATATACATATATATATATATATATATAAATAATTGGATCATTTCAAGTCCGAGATCAACATTGACAACATTTTTTTAAAAATTTTTTTATTCAACATAATTCATTTTAGGTGATAATCGTTCCAACGCTTTTTCAATTTTTCAATAATGCTATGTTTATAAAAAAATATCTTTTCGCTTCAAAATAGCTTCAGTTTCATGTTGATGACCTCCTCATTTGAGCCAAATCTTTTTTTTTCCCGAGCATTTTATTAAGATCATAAAAGACAGAAATAAATTTCTTTAACTCTGCGAGTATGGGGGTGGGGAAGCAGATCGTGCTTCCAATCTGTCTAATGGCTATTGTTTTCATCGTGGATTGTGGTGCAGGTGCATTGTCTTGGTGAAAAAGGATTTTTTTCTGCATGTGGTAATGCTTATGATTCTTCAAACGCACCCAGCAAGTCAATATAATAATCACTGCTGATCGATTTATCTTTCAGGTAGTCATCGAAAATGCCGCGTGTATCCCAAAAAAACTGATGCCATGATTCTTTGCCAGCTGACTGCTGTGTTTTCACGCCAGCTGTGCGCCACTCAGATGATCGCCGCTTGACTCGGAGTGATGCAACGGCGCCGTCTATGGTCACGTAAATGACGCAAGAAATTTTTTTTGCTGCGGAAAGGCAGCGATAAACAGCGAATCACCACTAAAGGTTGTTTTGCTCTACTGGCAATCGCGGGTACCTACTTTGAAAAAAAACTTTTTTGTATGTCAATTTAGCAGGTAAATATTTGAGCAGATATCTGTGTCATTCCCAGCAATTCGGCCGGAGCCACCATGATTCGCTATAATGGTTACTACCGGCAGCTTTCCGGTGTACTGCTCTCTATGAAGTTTTACCGAGCGTTCTTGTGTCATTGTGTCGATGCTCAAAACCACCGACAAATGTTGCTTTTGAGCGACAGTATTCGCAATAACCAATCTAGCTGTTTCACGGTGCTTTACCGAAGAAGGTTTGCCAGAACACGAAACTCTGTTTTTTCATTTTAAACAACAGCAAACATTTTACCTGCAACTCGACATAACGCAGCGTTTCTTATCCGGCCTTAGTAAATGGCGCCGCTAAAGGTTAGTACTGCTCAGAAAGACCCATACTGCTTCATCAGCGAGCTGTTCCCAAGTTAGTCTTCGAACCATTATCCATGTTATAGAGTGTTACCTGATTGAAACGCGTTATAAAGAAAGTCACATGTATTTTCTCTATATTATTCGTATGTATAACGTTTTATGTAGTTCTCATCCCAAACACATATTCTCCATCTCAATCTATTTGATAATTTGGGAAAGTATGACCGAATCAGCACAGCTCAAATCACTGCCAAACATTCTCTTTCAATTGTAGTTTCTTTCTGCTCATTTATGTTTCGAAGATATGTTGCAATTTTCACCCTGTGAGTCAAACGTAACGCATTCTACTGAGCGAGACATCGGTGTAAATTCAAATGGTCATTTAAATTAGGCAACAAACTGGCGCAGAAGCCAACGTCTTTTAACGTGTCAAAGGCCTTTTTTGTGCATCAGAGTCCATTGAAATTCTGACTTTTTCAGCTATGCGTACAATGGTCTTCACAGTCTGAGTACCTCTGGATAAACTTTGGTACCATCCCACATCCCTAAAACTTAAAACGAATGTGCATTTTTTTTGGTGCGGGTATGTCATAATAGCTTTTATCTGTTAGGAATGCGGGAACTCCATTTCTGATGATCACTCCGGATATTTCAATTCTTTTCTTGCCTAAAATGACATTTTCAGCGTTTAAAGTCAACTCCAGTGTCCTGCAACAAACGATGTAATTATAACATCATCCATATAAACATACACACAAACTTTCCGACTACCGGTTTGTTTGATGTCCATGCCTGCTGAAACGTGGAAAATTCTGATAACCGAAAGTATCCTTTTGAAGCGTACGCCCCTTTGTGATAAACGCCGTAAGTTAGGGTATGTCCGGTGGATTGATAGTCAACCGAAATACCTGAATTCCAGGTCCAGTGTAGATATTGCGTTAAAGTTTTCTTGTTGGATATTCATTAATAGATCATCATTGGCCAGCAATGGGCACTTTAGGTAACGTGATAGCGTTCTAGTTTCATAGTCTATTGCGAACCATACGCCAGGGAATCAATCGTTTGTCATTTTTCTTTTCTGCTATAACACCACAGGGTTTAATGGGATTGAATTCCTTGCATAGTTCTTCCTCCAAGTTTCATTCTTTTAAATGTGAAGTCTTGTTATGCTTCTCGACTTGCATTTGCATGATAAGGTCGTGATGCTACCGGAGGCTGATTCCCGTCAATTTCAGTATGCCATGAGTAGAATGGGTTGATTCCAGAATAATCGCGTATTTCCTGAAGAGTTTGTTGCAATTGCCATGTTGGTTTTCAGCAAACCAGTCTTCTGAAGTTAGGCCGATTTCACCTTTTTTCCTTCCTCATCGTCAATCTGTCGCATCTCTCATCAGTATACTTAAGGCGTTTGTTCTGTGTCCAAAGTAATTCCATGCTTCATGAATCCACCCAGGAACGCAAGGCGTGCCTGCAATCCTCCAATTGCTGAACGCCACTTTTTACTGAAATTTTCTATGTAAACATTAGCGTTTACGCGCCCCAGGGAATACAGTTCCCTGCGCCGTAAATATTGTGAGGCTTGACCTACCTTTTCTAAATAAAGTGAAAATAGCGCTTATACAGTCTCAAGGAGGCAAAACGATTCCTCAGCTTCCGTGTCCCATAATGCTGTTAAAGGCATCATGCAAAGAGCACCGCAGAGAAGACTTATGGTCTTACTTTCTGCGGAAAAGCATGGCATGGTGTTAGCCATAACTGGAGGATTTTGCCATGCACGCGATCGAGGACCTCCCTCTATTCGATCGCCTACTAGTTTAACCTCCTGTAGTTTTGCTGCCTTGACCCTGAGGGTGGATACCTGTTTCCTTGCTGGCGTTATCCATTATTATATTGCGGCCTCCTATCCTGCATTCTATCTGGAGAACGCCTTCTATCAAAATTCGGTCTATTATTACCCTGCCGATACTCTGCGCGTTGGTAGTTCTCCTGTCTATGTGGTGGGTTATAAGATGCATGACGCGACTCGTATGTTGTAGCTACCTCCAAGAGTTGGGCTTTAGTAGTGGGATTCCTAAGCTCCACATAGTCCAGCACATTTGGAGCCAAGCGTCTCATTATGTGCTGCCCTATTGTTGCCTCCGTAACCCCAAAATTCAGCAACTGAGCAACCTTAAGCATTCGTAAGATAAATGCTACTGGCGACTGACTAGATCTTTGCTTAGACCCATAATATTCTGCCTCCAATTCCGTGCGGTCTCTCAATTCAGGGAAAGTACGCTGTAGGGCTTGCTTTAAACCGTCGATACCCCCAACTAAATTTTCACCTATTACCGAGTACCACTCACGAGCACGACCTGTGAGATGATTCCTCAAATATGCCGGTTGAAGGGCCTCCGGTATGCCATGGAAGTTTATGTTATCCTCCAAGCTAGACAAAAAGTCATTAACATTCCCCGAACCATCGAAAAACTCAACGGGAAACACGGCCGCTCCTACTCCAGGGGTGGGAACGTTTGGGCGCCAGTGTAACACCCGGTCGACCCGGGCGTTATCTTGTGCCATCACTAATATCTAATATTAAACACTACGACACCAATAATTACAGAACCACCAAAACAGCTTTCAACATTTATTAATATATATCTACTATGACATTAATAATAGTGCTCTCCAGGTTAAGTTTACTAACACTTTAATTCAACCCACCAATAATAATCTAACAGCTTCTTACCAATATCTCTTATCAACTGCAACGCCGAATCTGGAACAACTGCTGAAAATACTAGAACAATTCTCAATCCGAGCGATTTACACTCGGACCTCAATACTAATCCGTAAATCCACCTTTCTATACTATAGCACTTAGATTCCTCCTCCTCTCACTACAACGCCTCTCTGATCCTCCTTCAGCTACTCTACTCCTTCAGATAGAGTTTATATAATTCTCAATTTAACCGCGTCACTTCATTCCTAACTGCTTTGCATAATATGTTCTTCATCACGTTTCATTTTTGGTTGGGCAAAGGTTGTTTAGCGAAAGCAATCAATCTCAATTGAAAGTCCCCAAGGTTAGTGAAGAGAAACCGCGAATAGCCCAATGTCACACACTTTAATACGAAGCATTTAAATAATATTTTAATAAACTTTGTGGGAGAGATTCACAGCTTTTTTTGTCTTTTACATTACATTTTCCAAACAATATTATTCTGTTTTGCCGATTTCATTTCTACCAGTGAAAAACGCATAAATTCCCCATAATTGTCTATGAAAACTGTCAAAGAGGTGAAGTTTATAATTTAATATATAACGGCCTTTTTGGATATTTGGATACGATAGAGATGAGAGATTTATATTGGGAACTTTACTGCTCAAAAAAAAAAAAAAGAAGAATAGCCTGTAAACCACGTTGTAATTTTTCATTTGGAATTCAATTTTACTTAAAATTCATCGATTTTGAAGTTGTACTAAAAACTCGTGAAGCTAGATTTTCGATGCTTAGTTGCAACTGATAAATTCTTCATAATTATAAACATGAGGTAATATGTTGTTATCTTTAGAAAATGGTTTCAACAAAAATGCATAGACATAAAATAAAAGATACATGGTGATAGATACAAAGGTTGACATTATAGTACAAAAATTACATTTTGTTTGCTAAGGTATATATACGTTATTAAAATAACTTAAATTTAATATTTTATCATCCAATTTTATTTTAACATCCTAACGGAACATTATTGCCTACATTAATAATTTATCGTTTGCTCTTATTTTAATAATTAATTTAATAATTGATTTTTAAAGTAGAATTGTCTGTTTTTATTCCTTTTGTTGCTAACATTGGTCACTTTGGATATTTTGTATGTGTAAATAAAAATGCACTAAGAATTCGAAGAAGATATTTTCTATTCTTGACAGTAATTTTCTCTGTAGAGTTTGGGGCTCGGAAGTACACTTACTTTATGTTAATTAATATTCATTTTGAATAGTTATATTTCTTTCTACCTTTTTGTTTCACCACTCAAGCTAACATTTCTGATTTCAATTGTCAAAAGTTCTGATTTTAATCTTAACAATGATTATTAATGGATTTTAATTTCGTACGAATGCTTGAATCACAAAGTGGGGTTTTTGAATAACGAGTTTTGAATTCTGATATGATACATATTTACTTATTATCACCTGCAACATACACCCTCGTCTATACCTACAGTGCTTCACCTTAGGAGACAGACAGAAGTCGCATGGCCCAAGATCGGGTGAATAAGACAGATGATCTAACACTGGGAAGAAACCCAGAAATTTCTTGGCTAGAAACCTTTTGGCAGACAATTTGGAATGAGCTGGCGAGTTGTCTTGATGGAAATATTTGCCATGCAGATCCTTTGTCAATTTTTACTATCACAGCAATCGTATCAATATTTAACCGACGTTCAGATCGAAACAAATTACCTTTTTTTTATATTGTAATCCACTTTTGTCGAGAGAAAGCAACCTGGGTGTGAATCATCTTCAAAGTCCTCTCGGCCATCTTAAAAATGTTTAAACTAATTAAAAACACATGCAAGTGGTAAATATTCATTATCATACTTTTCTTTCAATAAATTATAAGTTTCAGTAGCGATATTTTCAAGTTTCATGCAAGAATTCACAACAATTCGTTGCTCACTTATAATTTTTCCAGTGAAACAACAACAACAAAAATTAGTGAGCAGGGATTTAATGAGTATACAGATCCAATGAGGAATAATTTAATGATATACTAATGAAAGAGAAGGCTTCACGCTAAACAGCTGTCTGTCACTGGCGTTTGGCGCATGCGCACTTTTACCTATAGCGGTGTTATTTAATACCCACACCTCGAATGATATTAATAGAATTCTTGTCAAATTTCGAAAGATGTAGTGAATTTGTTAGGGTGAAAATTTTTCTTCTAACTCTGTCCAAAAAACTAAAATTGCTTTTTTAAGAAAAAATAATTACTTTTTCTATTTTTTTCATGATGTTCGCAATTAGCTGGTTACTAAAATAGATTGCAATTTGAGTTAAATTTTTGGAGCAATTTACGAATGAAAAATGTTTTACTCAATCTTGGGTAATAATTTGTCTTAGAGTTCTTAACTATTAGGAGTATTGTATTTTACTCCTTTCTCATTGTAAAAGTTTTGGAAATGAAGGTAATACTGAATCCAGTTTAATTTTATTCCTTATTTATTACTACTTTTCATTCAAATTTAGAAGATAGTTACAACTGATCTGAAACAAATTGCAAAATCTTGTTCAATCTTAGTTCCTAAGAGACTAAATGGGGAAATTCCCCATCTGTAGAGGTTTATTGATAAAATTAGATTTTCGTTTGGAATAGTAGTATCGAGTCAACTTCCAATGTATAAAATTCTTTATTTATTGTTTGAACCGGGAAATATCCTGAGAATTTCTCAATTTTTCTCTTGGAAAATTGTCATTTTAATGTAACGAAATAGATTCTTATTTATTATTTCCTTATAATGCTCTTAAATAGAAATCGTTATCGATACATGTTGATGGATCGATTACTTTTTGAATGTGTGTATAGCTGTAATTTATTTTAAATTCCTACCTTTATGTAATGACTTCCTCAATAAATTATTTTAAAGAAGCTTGATTATAGTATCCTGATAGTAGTGTTGTTTCTTAGCGCTGGAAATTTTGATTACTTGTTATTATATTCCATTAAACTAGCTATTAATGACGTACGAAATTAATATCCTACAATTCTAGATGCACCTAAAAATTCTCATGTTCGCACAATTGATTTATGTTGAGGGATAAAAATAAATTTTATGTGAAAAAAATGGGCTGAAAAATTTATTTTCTTTTCCAATATTCAATATAATTTTTAAAATCATTTCCGTTATATTCTTGCACATTTACGGGATCATATTCGTTAGTCTCAATTTGGGAGGTCTAAGAATGCGAAGACGATGAATTGCAAGTTAGTCCCAAGAATTCGACAAAGATTATCCTAAGAAAAAATTACGGCTGATGTAAGTTGAAGTCAATTTCAAAGACTTCAAGATATATCGTGTGGAAATTTGATGATAAATATACAATCTGAGATATTCTGTACATTTACCTTACCGAAAGTTGTATTAAAGAGGTCTTTCCCCAAAACATCATTGCATAGCTATAACAGTTGTAAGATGAGAACGAAAACAAAATATTTTTTTTGCAAGGAAAATCAATTTTTTCTTTATAGTAGATAAACATTTTTTTTTTAAAATTATACCCTATATTTTGAAAAAAAAAGTTAAAATTAACACTTATAATTTGTTATTATGCACATTTGTCTTTAACTAACCTCTGGGCTACTTTACTATATATGATATTTGTTATAAGCCCACCTTGTATGAGAATAATGACATTTGCAAATTAGCTTTATTATTTAAGAAGCATAGTAATTGGATGAGAAGAGACAGAGGAAACTGGGAGTTTCATGGGAACACTATATTGGTTCCAATAATTATAAGGTGTTATATTAACCGTGTATGTAAGACTTAGATTCCGTCTCTATAAGTTTGCTTGAATTACAATCAGTGATTTGAGGTTGTGAGTTTATTTACCAAGAATCTTCCCTATAATAATCGGATAAGAATGTGATAAGTTAACCATTACGCATCATTAATTTACTATGATATTGTAAGTGCATTGTTAAATAAATTGTTTAAAGGTATTCGACTAATTATTATTGCGTCATTTTTATCCCTTAATCATAACGAAATCAATTCGTTACACATTTTCGTCTGGATGTCTGTCAATCCTTAAAAATTCAGCGACATGACAAACGTTCCGACAAAATAATTATACACATACAGTAATCGCAAAAAATAAAATGTCCGAATTCTTGAACTCATAATTGAACACACAGAAATATTAATA
>BMAW01005712.1:0-37720 GCA_019974015.1 Nephila pilipes | reverse complement strand
AACTTTCTTGTACACATCTGCAACATATCAATAAAAGTTTCTAAATAAAATATTTAATTTTGAAATTATATTTATTCATGTAATTAAACTCCTTTTTTGTATCACATTTTGATTTAAATTCATTAAAGTAAACTACATGAACTATTTTGAATGTTGTTATTCAACTTGATATAATCTTACTATCTTCCATTAACTATACAATTTCTTCACAATTGATTTGTATTTTATTTGAGTTTCACGATATGAATATATCAGAAGTGATTTTCTCAAATCAAAAAGGACATATTTTGTGTACTTTTTTTTTATAAATAATTAAAAACCCTGCAAATTTTCGTAGATCAGAATCATTAAAAATGAATCCTAAAATTTAGAGACATTTTACTAGAGAAACATAAAAAAATTAGATTGAGAGAGAAAGAAATATATTCAAATTAAAATCTTTACAAAAATTTAAGAAAGGAATATTTTGCCAATGTTTTTAGAACCCTACAAAATATTCCCTTTCATCATCTGATGCATATATTCAATAGGTACACTCATTGCCATAAGCATTTGCGCACACAAGAAGGAAGAGTGAGATTATTACATAACTTGGCTTGAAGGTACATATTAAGAAGGTATGTAAATCATTAGAAGTGTAGCGTGATTGCGTATCGATTAAATCCATCAGAACCATTGAACCTTGTTCTCCTTGAATTATAAAATACGTAAGCAGAGCTTGTTCGGGTATATTTAATCTGTCACAGAGAGAAGATTTTGATTAGAGATGCTATTACGCTTCCATCATAGGCAATATGAGCAGCTGTCAGAGTTCGAGATGGCAAGAATCAGTCGTGGATGGTGGAGAGCAGCTTGGGGAGTTGCTCTTCATCTAGGCTCGCTACCGGACATCACTGTGAGAAGGTGTTGGGATTAGTAGACAAGAGAGAGGTCTGTCTTACTGCGATCAGGCTATGAACGCTGTCGAGAGGCCAATAGTCGAGAAAACCGTAACATAATATAACAAGCACACATAGAATAACATGCCTCATGGTCCACCATTTATGCACTGGATAAACTTTCACTATGGGTCTCTGTGTTGGTCCGTACCATCGCAAGGCGCCTGGCCGAATTGCAATTGCTATCACTTTGTGCATTACGTGTTATTGCCAGTAAGAATCCCTCACCATTGCCTCCGTTTGGAGTGGTGTCGTGCTCAAAGGGATTGAACTACAACCTAATGGAATCAGGTTGTATTTAGTGGCAAATTCAGATTTAATTTGTGCAGTGATGACAATCGAGTGCGTGTGTAGAGGGCAGGTGGTGAATGTTTCAATCCTGCTTTCGCTGTACTTACACAGCTCCAACATCTGGTGTGATGGTATAGGGTGCCATCGCATACAATACACATTTACTCCAAATATAAATCCATGGTACCATGAAAGCCCAGAGGAAAGTCATGACGTTCTTCAGCCACATGTGTTGCCCCTCATGGCCAGTCTCCCAGGAGCCGTTTCACAACACTACAATCCTTGCCCAAACCTAGCAAGTTTCCTCTTCTACATTTCCTGCCTTTCCTAGCTTGCTAGATCTGTATATTTGTCACCGATCAAACATATCTGGATCATTTAGGGTGGCAAGTTGAACAGCCTACGTGTTTCGCTGAATTAAAAGCACGTTTACAGCAAATTTGGAATGAGATATCGCAGGACATCAAACGGAATTTGTATGCCACAATGCCTGACAGTACAACATCATTCTTTTATACCAGAGGTGCAAAAAGAAATTAAAACTTCCATTTATTTGTAATTTTCTGTAGAAAAATATGATCGTTTTTTTTTTCTTTCAGTTTGTGATCAATTACTTACAGCAACGTTGTACTTATGTACGTAAATTTTGTTTTATATAGAGTACATTTTCTTCATGCTCAAAAGTTTTTGGCAATTAGTGTATATATATATATATATATATATAGTTATATATATATATATATATATATGTGTGTGTGTGTGTGTGTGTGTATGCGTGCTTACGTGAGTGTATGTATAAAGAGAGAGAGAGAATATCGCCTTTTGGAAACTGCATAAAAGAAGCGAATTTTCGTGGTTTCTTTTCAAATAATATCACACTTATGGAATAATACGATAAAACTGTGAATCAATGAAAAAATAACTTAATAATGAATGATATAGAATGCTGTTTAAAAAAACATTTTAACTATAACAGATCTTACAAAATAGAAAAATGAAAATCTTAGAAAAAAATAATTTTCTTAAACAAATTATCACCATGTCAAATATTAATACTTGTGAAACTTAAGGTTAGTAAGCTTTTAATACAAATTTGGCCTAAAATGACCTTCCCGTTGTTTATTTCTTCATGTATTCATAATATGGAGCCAAGTTGGAATTATTTCTTCTGTTATTTGGGTTTGGACATGTTTCTTTAGTCGGCTCTATAAAATTTTATTTGAAATGGAGTCTGGATTATCCTTGGCTTATTAATCAGTGGGGTAAGATTTACCTAATATTTTTTGATGCTCTAATGCAACACAGCATACAACTGAAACATACGAGAACCCAACTGACTCCTGTTGGGTTTTCGTTTGCAATCTTACAATCTATCTCCATTTATATAATTTACATACGAGTAGCTTTGAACATTTAAATCACCATTAATCAGGGTATTTGGCCTCACTAATTGGCAGTCAGGTAACTCCAGAGCATAACCAAAGCAACAATTTCAAGGTAGGTGATATGCAATCAAAATAAAAAATTTATTTACATATTTTGTATTTTATTTCATCTCTAACAAACCGTCTGATTCTAATGCCATTTCACTGAAGAAAATTGTCCCAATGTTCTGCATTCGCGCCATCATGTTTGCTATTTTAAAGTAATATTTTCAAACTTTATCAGACAGATTACTGCTGGTTCTTCGATGAAATCTAGTATTATATTCAATTTTCTGAGTTATGAGGTGAACTCATGTCATTTAACAATACATACTTTAATTTTATTTTTCTCCTGATAATTTTTTCTGTCTTTTAAGCAGTCTCTTTCTTTCATTACTTGCTCTGGTGTACTTTATTTCTAACTTTTTATACATACATTCATATATATATATATATATATATATATATATATATATATATATATATGTGTGTGTGTGTGTTTGATGGAATTCAGTTAATTGTACGTCTTCAAAAAATTTGTTTTAAGGATCAAAGTTGGAATGCCAGGAAGAAAAGAATGTAGGTGTGTAAAATGGTTAAAAACGAATAAACTAATGTAAGAAAACAGATAATAATCTCTATCATTATCAAAAAAAAAAAAAAAAAACACACCAAAAAAAAAAAAGCCATTAGAGGAGTTCACAGTTTATTGGAAACTAAATGAATATTTGTGGCGGTCGCGAAACGGCAGCGCAGATTCGAACCCTGGACCAAGGGGTCCGAAGGCGACGGGCCTACCAATCAGGCCGAAAAGGTATTCAATCGGGCTGGTTGAGTAAGGCACTTAACTTCTAACGTTGTAGTAGAAGAGCGTCGCTGCAATACTCCCCCTCCAGTATCAGGAATGTACGGAATGGAGATAAAAGTTGGTATTTTGTTCAGAAGGGTTTTTTTTTTTTTTTGTCAGAAGGCGCCGAAACGTACGCCAGAACCAGAATATCACTAGTAGTGAGTTGCACGCGCTTGTCTTAAGACACCAGAGACAAGTGTTTTTGCATCGGAACATATGCAAACAGTATTTTTGCATCGGAACATATGCAAACAGTAGGTATAGGCCGTGCTGCCACCTAGTGCTCAAGCCCTGAGTCACCACTACGGCGATCGTCGGGGCATATGCAATCAGTAGGTTCAGGCAGCCGTGCTGCCATCTAGTGATCACGTCCGGGTCACCACTTGTGGCGGTCGCGAAACGGCAGCGCAGATTCGAACCCTGGACCAAGGGGTCCGAAGGCGACGGGCCTACCAATCAGGCCGAAAAGATATCCAATCGGGCTGGTTGAGTAAGGCCCTTTAACTTTTAACGTTGTAGTAGAAGAGCGTCGCTGCATATTAAAGATGCTGCTACAATTTAATATAATGTGTGGTACTTTTTGTTGGCCAGGAAAGCTTCAAAACGGTTTTGCATACTTGCTATGATACGGAGGGAGTGTTGTTGATTCAAAGAGACAATGCCTGCATGTAGTTATAGAACGGAACTTCGTGGTTGAGGAAGGTCTGCATGTTATTTTCCGAGCATATACCTCACAACTGTGGTGAGTGGTTCAGATCAAGTATTCGGGCAATCGACAACATGTATTAGATATTTTCTATATCAAGTAAGTCATCAATCTGGCTCACTTATCCATAAGGAGCACTATTGTCCATAAATACAAAATCAGGCCAAACAACACTTCAAAACAGGTTGACATAAAGATCAAGAACTTAAATTCTATACATAATACATGTAGTCACAACATAATTTCAAATATATGGAAGTCTTCCTGGTCGTCCAGCATGATTTTTGAATATTTCACAACTTTCCTTGATGGAAAACGCTGTCTTTCCAAGATGTTTCATGGGCGAAAATAAGTTTCAAGTTCTCGCCATCTCTTAAGCCGACGAAAATAAGTTATCAGATTAAATTAAGATTCTTGACTCAGCATAACATCAGACTACTGTCTTAAATTCCATTTCTGACGTGTTCGAAATTTTATCGTAAATGATCGAGTTTACCTATAGATGTGAATGGAATGCATGTTGCTGGTGTCTCGCCTTGATATCTACATGATGAGTTTCATGTAAGCACTTTGTGTGGAAATTTTTATTCCTATTTCGGTGGTGAGTACTGAACCTACTCCTATGATGTGAGACAAATAATGTAAATATTTGCTTTAGCTAATGATTATGATTCTTGGACGACTTGGTAGTGTTTGCCGAATAACATTTACTGTATTTTGAACCCTTTCCCATAGTCTTGAGATCAAACAGTGAAGTATATTCAGCATTTGTATAATTTAGACTTGTGTCATCTGGATTTGAGAATATCAACGATTCTTCCTGCCGCAAATATGTTCAGTTGTCATCTTTGTGTCATCATTCATTATGTTTAATCTTTAATAATGTTATTTCGCATATATATTTCTTCTACCGAATATGATTCTTTTATATTATTTTATTTTGTCCGCGTTCCTACATGAGTATGAACACGCCGACTTAAATTGCATGCGTTAAGACACACATCTCATCTTCAAGACATGATTCTACAAAACTTTTTTTTTAAAAAATTCACAAATATTTATAAGCTTTTTGATTCGCATTTTATGAATAATGTTTTACTTTTGGACGGAATACTCGTACCATATTTTCCTTGTAAAAGATATTCCATATCATAAGACGTGTACGGGAAATTTGTTATGTTATTCTGAGAACAACTCTTAAATATTGAGCTGTAAATGTAACAAAAATAGATAAAATAATATATTTTTTTAATTATGAAATGGTCTTTTTGAAAAAACAAAAGCTATGTCACTATAATTTGACTCTTTGTTATCATTAATTTTTCTTTCTTCTATCTTTATTTTTGTGTATAACATCAACATTTTCATAGAGAATGAAGATCATTCATGAAATTATCTTTATTTCCATTTAGGGAATTTCTCATTCTATAAGAAAAAATAAACAATTCATTTATCCACTTCAGTTTGAGGTGTTTCAATTTACTTATATTTGAGTGATTAAGGGCTTTTTCAGATCATTGTTTGCTATTAACTGATGTACACCAGCATTCATCTTCCACTTACCTCAGAAATACTTTAAGATGTTTATTTAAACATACACCAAGTTGCTGCATTTGTAATGCAATTTCTCCTAATATGATAGTCAATTCAGTAATATACTGTATGGAATTTAGTTTCCCTGACTCCTGCAGATGAACCCGAAACTGATGAAATACAAGAGTGAAACATAAAGGAAGTGTGAATGATTTTGAATAGGGGAAATAGTTTTTATCTGAATCACATATGACTCACTCCGTTTATGGAATATTTAAAATTAAAAAGTGCGTATTTTGAATCCCAAAAACATGTTTTTTAACATTTGTGTAGAAATATATTTGGACTTAAGGTTTCATTACACTGTAATATAAGAGTTACGTATTTTATTGATTAATACAAGAAAAATATTGAATTAGTCTATCACCCACAACATTTAGGAAATTTTGTTTACTTTAAAAGAACAGAAAATTATTTCTTAAGATAAGTTCTTTTTTTTATATAATTTTGTAGTTATATATTTATAAATTTCTTATATTTTAAAATAAAAAAATTCATAAAAGTTTTTTTTTCAAAATTTCAAATATTTACATGACTAAATGCTATTGCCTGGTTATCAAAGTATAAAATTAAGTTTTTACATATTTATAACTGTACTTTTTTCTAAATTAAATTTTTAATATATTTCAAAATGAATTTATTCAAATGTTCAATTTTTATTTCATTCATGAGAGGGAAATATAAAAGATTAGAAGTAGCTTATTTGCAGTTTTTCACCATACTTTAACTGAAGCAACCAAAAAAAAATAGATTTTTATGAAATAGGGAATAAGGATCCATATCTTATTAGGTAAGAATGATGCTGAGTGTTCGAATAAAAGCCTTCATTGCACATAACCAAGGCAAAACTCTCCGTCAAGTAATTTTTCTTCTTGTAAAAGAGACTCAGAGTGCCATGAAATCCAGATATTTATAATCCAAATTCATTGTACAAGCGGTTTCCCATCTGTAAGGTGCCATTATTGAAGTTAAATGAAGTATAAAAATAATTCCATTTCCAGGATTCACTAGAGCGTATATGGTGAGAAGTAACACCTGATTCTCGAAGGTAAAAAAAAATTAAATATTAAGTAGAATACCATTATTTTATTGAGAAATTAATCTCATACTGCAATTGATTTGTTGAATTTCTAACTCTTTTCTGCTCATAATGCAACCATTTAAATGATAAAGAAAAAATATACCAAAATGTTATTGCTCTGATGTAATTATACGTATTGTAGAAACTTTCTGAATGTTCAATGAAATTAATAAATGCCAATTAAAATCATAAAAAAAAATCCGTTTATTTCGAATTGCGTAATTAAATAAGTGGTTTCCTGCTTTTCAAGATAACTGTATTGATTGCTCAATTTTAGTCCAGATGTGTATTATAATGTGATTTCCAGACACGGAAGGTTTATTACTGGGTAAACGGAAAACAAATGCTCTTGAAGCTATAACCCGTCAAAAAAGTAAATGTGCAAAATTATAATGTTGAATAATATGAATCATATTTCTTTTGTATGTAATTTGAAATGTTCTGTCAAATGAAAAAATAACATTAAAAATTAGATGCATCTTTAAAAAAGTTTAACATAGAAATATAATCAGAGAAACATATATATTATGCGAAAGCTATGATATTAAACTGGTGAACAGAAAATTATGAAAAATGTGTTATGTATGTACGAGTATTATAATGTATCGTACATGAATATTAACCATTATCACAATTAGTCAATATTTTTAAATACTGAGCAATGTTTTTTAAAAAAAATCAATTATACCTTAAAAATAGATTTTTGAAAAAAAATAATTTATTCGGACATATTTTTATAATACTTGTCTATGTTTTTCTTAGCAGAAATCAATCTTAAAGGGAAATAATCAATAATAAATTTTAACCATTCCTTTTAATTCATGAAATAAAAATCTGAATAATTTTTTAAAAATTATATTCAATTCGAAAATTTATTATTTTTATCCTATTATGTATAGTCTTTATGTAGCCGAAAAAATGATTTATGAATTCTTAAATTTCAGGTTAAATGACTTTCCATTTACAGTAAAGAGGTGATAGATTTATGAATTATTACAATTATTTGTATCTTTTTCATCAGCTGTATAGTGATCAATTATTTCTGGAAAGATGAATACATTTTTCTTTAAAGCGATTGAGGTAAAAACGCATTAACCCATTTGTAGTTTTCTCGTAGACCATTATGACTATTTATATATATTGTTATACCATTCTGAAAGAAAATAAATAATGTAGAAATATTGCAGTAGTTAATAAAGTAGTAATAGGGATAGTAATTAATAAAGTTTCGCTTCATAAAATATTAAAGAGGGCTTCCTTTAAATTGTATGTTTAAGTAGTAAAAGTATTTCTTTTTGAAAAAAAAATAATTGTAACGCAAAAGATATTTATCTCGTATGTTATTCGAGAATGGAAAAAAAAGAATAAGTCATTTACAAAACTAGTAAAACTAATTAAAATGCGTTTATAGAATATTCAAAACTGAATAAAAAGTAAAACTGTATGATTGTTATAAGGTGATATACAACAACACAAATAAAATGTGTTAACTTTATTTCTGAATTTAGTTAATCATATGAAGTAGTATACATTAAGCTTCGTTTTCAAGGAAGTTTGTCTTGGAAAATGTTTTTTTTTTCTGGGGCAAACATTCATACTTGCCTTCAACGTTACTAAATTTTCAAAAAAAGTAGTATGGAAAAGAAAACATTTATGTTATGATGTCCTTACAAAGGGGGGGGGGGGGAAAATTATTTCCAAATGAAAATTAGTTTTTCGTTAAATATTATGGGATTTATTATTTTAATTTACATATCATCAAAATTCAACAAAAAAGATTAAATAATTAAAGGTTTTAAGGAGAACTATGGAATTTTATAATTTCTGTCCACCAATTCGAATAATAATTTTATCTTTTGAAACCAATCGATGTTGATATTAAAGGGATATTTATGAAATTTATTTTAATTTTCTTCCTTTTCGGTACATTCTACCAACTGAGAATCTAAGTAAGGTAAATGTAACAAATGCCTTTTCATAAGATTAAAGAAATAATTTCCATTACTTAATAAATTTTAATTATTTACTTTAAGCAAACATTTTAGTTTAATTACATACAACATTGTGCAAATTAACACTAGAAAGAAGGGGATTTTTCTTTTATTATTAAAAGATGGAGAACCGTCAAAAGGACGGACAGAAATATAATCAAATGTAAAATATATTAAAAGCATTTTAAAACAAAATTATCCAACATATGAATATTTCAAAACAGGAAATTGTATTTCTTATAGTTTATTTAATTTATTTTTGAATTATTATATATATAGAAATCAATAAAAATACATATTAAAGAAAAATTACTTACACATAAACAAATCTTACTAACTTAAACTTTCATCAAAAATAAAGCATAGTCACATAAAAATCACTTCGAAGTGTGGAATATTATAATTAATATAGTTGAACTAATAATATGTAAGATTTTCTGACCCTTTTGTATGTCTCATGTGAATGTCCAAATAAGTGAGATATCATAATTACCTGTTGCTTTCAACACAAATAATACTTTTTTATAGCTACACTACATTTAACACAGATATATTACAATTGCTACATGTATATGCAGTCCTTTTTTTTATTGGAGTTGCTTTGTGCTTTTGCTTCAGTACATTACAGTATTATTTAATAGGTGTTTCACTTAAAAATACTGCTTAGCATTTCATAAGAAAACATCTGTCGTTTGGAGAGGGGAAGGTATAGAAGAGAGAGTAGGAGATAAGGGTACTTCTTTTAGTTCAAATAATCAATTTTCTCATGACTGAGTATTTGTTTTTCATTAAATATTTCGTTTTTATAATGGTTTTGAGATTTGCAATATCAATTTCAACTTGCTTTCCGCACTGTCGTCAAAATGACGTCAATATTTATTTACAGAGGATCGTTGTTATGGTGAAATTATCTTCTCTCACATATGTCTTTATCACGATGCTATTCATTCTAACTGAGTTTTTGGATAACATTGAATAGACTCAGAAGACACATGCTATTAAGGAACCCCAGAGAATTGAAAAAGTTTACAACCTACATCAACATGTTTCCCTGATTTAGATTCCATTGAAAATTGTGTGAGAAATTTTTTGGGGATGCCTGATAGTACGATCGCTTTTACAAAGAACACCAGTGAATTGAAACAGATGATTCTTGAGGAATGGGAACACTTACCCTAAGAACTATTAAATAATCTGGTTTTGATTATGTACAGATGATGCTACGCTACTATTACTATGAGTAGGAAAAAGCATATTCCTTATTAAGGATATTTGGCTTTTTCTTTTCTGTCTTGGCTACACAGTTTTCTTGAACCAAAGTCATTTTGTCAGTAAAACTTTTATTCTATATATATATATAATTTAGTTCTACATCTTTTGTCTTTCTAATTTTTTTTCGGTTCATGCCATTTTTTTCATAGTTTTCTGTTTTGAATTATAAAAAATTTCATTTTTACTATTTAATATATATTTTAAATAAAAAAAATACAGATACACACTTACATATTTATGGGAGTCCCAGTATATTTGTATGTATAATAATTAATATTAATTACACAATAAAGTTTTACATGAACATATATTCTTTGTAATTCACCTAACACTAATACACTTAATAAAAATAAAAGTTTAAACTATCGAATTACGAATAGAACAAAATGCATAAATATAAATTAAATTTAACCAAAAATACAAAGCATTACAGTTAGTTTTAGGTATCTATAATTATCAATATTTTAAACAAACCTATTTAAAATGTAAAAAAGTCCTTAATATACTGAAATTATTATATGAACAAAATATTCAAGAGAGCATATTAACCATGTAACAATTATTGTATGAACCAGGTAATTTTTTAAAAAAAATACATCAAAGTACGAAACATCTTAGACTAACCATTTAAGAAAAGCATTTCCCAAAAGAAAAGGATTGGGAAATGAAATTAAAAAATGTAGATAAAGTAAAATATCATTCACACACACACACACACACACACACACACACACACACACACACACACACACACATATATATATATATATATATATATATATATATTATGGCCACATATTCTTATTGCTCAATCAATTAGCTAAAAAAATATGATATTTATTTTCTTGTTTAAATATAGACTTTTGCCACACATAGTTAATATAAACCTTTTGAGTGTTCATATATCTAATATATATTTGTCGAGACATATTTCCATCAAAACACAGACAATCTTGTTTGCAGTGTATTAATGAAATTGCTGGGTAAATATTCAAAATTTAATAAGTTTAGATATATTGTAAGCCTGATCAAATATGGTATGGAAACTGAGTTTTTTAAAACTACATAACTTACTGAAATTTAAGTTATTAATAGACTGTGTGTCAAAAATATATGTTCAACTATTTCTTCTTGAACAAAAAGAGACTTCAGTCTCTTAAATAATTAATTGGAAAAATCGTTTCGTTTTAATTATTAATATATCCTGTGCAATTTATATATTTTAAACGGGATAAATTAGTGTAATTACATTTTTATTATAGGTTTTAGTTAAATTAAAAATTGTATAAATTCGAATTAACTGTTTATTATATATAATTATTCTTTGGTGTACTTTGCATCCATAGAAAAAAAAAATTATCTGGAAAAGATTTTGAAATAAAAGTTTGAAAATTTTAAACATACATCCAAAATATTTACCTTTAAAAGTATTTCTTTTTATATTTGAATTATTGGACAGTTGTTTCAAGTTTAAAAATTAAAAATTGCAATATTATATTACAACTGCATAATTTCTTTATAGATTCAAGAAACCTGAAATATTATTTCTAAATATTTTTCGTGAATTCTTTACTAATCTTATTTTAATATTTCTTAAAGTGAAATTTTTTAGAAAAATACAAAAAAAGATGATGATTCCAGAATATGCTTTATCAACCTTTTAATGTAAATTTGTAGCCATCGAAATATTTATGATGAAGAAAAATATTTTTATGAGTTATCGTTATTTACATAAAAACAATTAAATTTTTAACTCATAAACATGCAATAAATTAAAAATAACAGGTAACCTTAACTATTGAAATGGGCTTAATTTAATACTATTTACAAAGTTTTTATTTTGTAAAAGTGTATTACAGAAATACAAATAAGTTTTAGAAAAGCGTGATATATATAAATTAGATTTCGTTTACAAAGGTAAAATGTTTGAAGTAGGCTGCACATATATTAAACAGAAGTTGCACATATTAAAATATATATTAATATGTACAATTAATATATATATTAATATATATATGTAAACTTCATATTAATATTATATATATGCACATACATTAAAGTTCGCATTGGAGGTGAATAAATGCTATGTTATTATTGTTGCAAAATTCCCTTCAGTCTTGTGTAAATGTAACGAGTAAAATCAATCCAAGAAGGAGGATAATTGCACATGACATTTTATTCACAAATATTAAGTACAGGGGGACAGGCAGGTAACTTAATTTGGACAGATTAATATAATGGATACAAAAACAGAACTTGTATCAATGGTGACACATAGATATATCAATATATATTCAGCTCAACAGATTCAACTATCCATGACAACGAAACCAATCTCATATTAACACTTCTTATGATTCAAATAGCTTCAGGCAATTACAGACCACTTCCAGGCATATTCACAAGGCTATGCTATCGATACTCCCTCGAGAGATCCACTCAACCAATGCCAATCACTTCCACTCTATTTCAAATTAATTCCTTTCAACTTCAAATCTTTCCGTTATTATAGTCACTCCAGCCAGGTGTGACATTACTGGGAATATTCAAAAAAAATTCGTTAATTAACCGTCCTAATCGAGTTTTCGTGATGATTTCGACGTTTCCTAGGATCATAGTTTTGGTGCCATGGTCGCTAAGTTTCTCGTTAATTCGACAAAACAGTCGTCTAATTTTTCACCTAAGGTAAAAATTCGTTACTTTTGTTTCGCTGATCGACGCACCATCTGTAAATGTCTTTTTTCCCTCATAAAATAAATGTTATAGGAAATTATCATCTCAAGTTTGTAACAATATAGTGGTAGCAATGGACCTTTAGGATATATATTGCCGAAATAAAGAGCTTATAATTCTGAGACGTTTGAAAACAACATTGGACAATTTTTTGGGATATTCAAAGTAGTGTAATAACATTTTGTGCAATAATGTACTAACAGTAGCTTATTTTGTAACGTCTGTCGTGTCTTACACGATTTCACACACGACGCATTGTTGAGTCAATGGTACAATTCATTCGTCTTCGTATCTAATTTAAATTCCTAACAGTAAAAAACAGTCAAAAGTGGTTTCATGTCCTATCAACATAGTTTGCTGCAGATTTACATCACAGAGGTTTCTGAAGTGAAATAAGATATAATCTTTAAACAGATGAACTATTACCTTTTTGCACAGGTGGTACAAATAGGTGTTTTTGAATACACTTTGTATTATGATATGCAATGTAATATTTTGGGACGTTGCCTCAAACGACAAAAAGTGATCTTCTTTGAAAATGATCTTTTTGGCATAAAACTTTAAAGTAATAGTATACATAAGAAGAAAATTTCTTTGGATTAACATAAATTTTTCTACAAATGTACATTTTATGACATCATGAAGCTTCTACATTAGAAAAAGACCTAAGGAAATTTTGTTAGTGTATATTTTAACTGCAAAAGTGCATTTTATACAAATATAACAAAACATTTCCATAAAACAAGGTAGCTCAAAAGAAAATAAATGTGTATTGACCTTTCGCAAATTGAATTATACAGAATAAATCATACCAAAGAAGTAGACTATTATTTTGATAATATAGCCCTTACGTTAGAAGTTATGGTAGCTCGAGAGTTCTGAGCACTGAAAGTTTCGTGAAAAGTCATTATTATTTTCCTATTATTGTAAAATAAAAACCTTCTTCTCAATATCGTTTTAGAGCCAATCCGGTCAGAAAATTCATGACCAAGTAATATTAAAACAGTTGTAACTCATCTCATAAAAAGATAGAAACAAAATTCAAAGGGATTTTTAAAGATAAGAAATTGGTTTTTTATATGTGACTTAATTTAGAATATTGAAGGAGTACTCTCACCATAATAACATAACAATATTTATATTTTTCATTGTTCATATAAATATGAGAGAGAGAATTATGGATCCTTATATCAATCACAAATTACCTCTATAATTTTGAAATTTTCTTCCAGGCCAATATGTAAATAAAGTATTTTTTCCAAACAAACATGCATGAGATAAATTAGGCCACCAGATCCATGTACCGCAACATATAAAATACTTTGAGTAACAATTATGGAATTCGTTACAATATATATCTGAATTAAGATGAATTATTTGTGACATCCCTTAAAAAACCGTTAACGCACTTACGTTTCAGCCATGAACCAAATGTTGATTGTAGTCATCAGTGTGCAACTTACAAATTTGATGTATTACTTTGTCTAAAATTGCTAATATGTAAGATAATATTTTACCCATAAGTTGTTATAAAAATAATTTTTATTAGATTACCTCTTTTTCACTTACTTTTGTATATCCTTTGACATTTTTAAGTCTGATTGATGTCCATGATACCTATAAATTTCGACTTACGTTAAGGTGACTGCCTACGTACAAAATGTCATTTTTTGACCACTTGAGTCAATTTTTATTCTTTAATAATCTTTTAGTTTGAACATTTCTCTTCTGAAATCTGTTTTCTTTTGTAAATTTTACGTGAAATAGAAATAAAGATGTAGCAATTTAAAAAAAAAA
Organism: Nephila pilipes; assembly: GCA_019974015.1. NCBI lineage: Eukaryota > Metazoa > Arthropoda > Arachnida > Araneae > Nephilidae > Nephila > Nephila pilipes. The sequence continues at coordinate 23,044 of BMAW01005712.1, read as the reverse complement.
ACGTGAGCTGCAAAAGATAACCGGAAGTAGCATTCTGTTACCGGAAGTTGTACATAAATGCATTTTTTATCTCCATTTCTACATTTTCCTTTTTCTTTTCAATTATAAATAATATTTTAATAATTTTTCTAGTGGTTTAACCACTACTGTACAGTTTAGTTTAATGATTTGTTGCCGAGAATTGGCAACAAATAGCTTCTGTTTACATTTGATTGTGTGTTTTGTTTTCGTATTTCTGATCGTTTTTTACAGAAATAACTTATATTTTTCATTGCAATTTTGCTTAAAAGCGATTCAAAGTATCATAAATATGGGACACTGCAAAAATTACCTCCCAAATAAACGAAGATTTTCAAGAAATCAGTACTCTAAGAAACCGATACTGAACAACGCTCAAAATAAAAATGAAGTTTCTACAGCAAGTAATGATGAGTAGAAAATAGCAAATGCTTCAAACCTTGAGGGCCTGAAGCAAACCTTTTCTGATAATAGATATTCTGAAGGATCTAGTTTTCTGAATAGATATTTGGTCATCGTATAAATCATATTAGAACATTAATATCTATATTTGCAGTAATGTGTTGCCCTGTTTGTTTCCTGGATAACCTCAGCTTGACAGAAGATTCAAGATTTGGCAAATTCTTATATAAAATGTATGAACTGTGATTTTGTTAAGGTATTTGTGTCATCTGATTAATTCGTTGTCTTTTCTTTCAGATTTATATGAAATAATTGACATAAGTGTAGTTATGGAAAATGCCTCAAAATTAATTGTTTATAAAATAATTACTTTTTCCACGTTCGATGATATTTTCCACAAATGTTGGTCCATGTTTCCGAGAAATTTATCTGGAAGCATTTGACAGAGTGATATCTTAATGTAGAGATAATTAATACATGTTTTTCTAATTAATCCCTGAAAAATAATTTGAATTGTACAAATAATTTCTTACATTACATCGGATAGAGACTAAAACATATTTAAAAAATATCATATTTGTTATATTAGTCTGTCACAACATTTTTAGTTTCCAAATTTCATTTGTGGCCTTATTTGTGACTTATGGTGGCCACGGTAGCCTAGAAGTAATGGCTTAGATTTCGTGGACGGTGTTTTTTGTTCAGTCGCGAGTTGAGAGTCTAGGCTGCAAGACCCATGTGTATCCGGGACTGATGCCCGTTAAATCTGTTGGCGCCCAAGCTCTGCCGTGGTGTGGTGTGGAAGTTAAGAGTGTGGTTGCCAATTCAGGTGTCATCCTCATCACTTGATAGTGGTTCAAAATTATGAGGCTCGTCGCCAAAAGCCCTCGTGTTGCTTCCAGTGCGATGTTAACAAAAACTAAACTAAAATTAAAACTTGTGACTTATGCAGGTATGACGTGGTGATGTGTTTTGAAATTCTTCAGAAGTGCATCGAATTAAATTAATCACGATTTATGTACTTAGGAACAATTATTTATAATCACTTTTAAACACCGAAATAAATTATGTCAATTTTGATGGAAATGAAATTTCTTTTTTTTTTATTTTCAAAATATTCCTTCTAATTATTATTTATTTGGTTCTATTTATTATTAGTATTGTTTCAGAGGGATTCCGTCTACCTTTGAAGCCATTAACGAAAACATGCAAAAGTCTGAAATGAACTGCATTTTGAAAATTAGCTTCTAACGATAACTTGAAAAATTTAGAAAAACTTTGATGTAACAAATAACATATAATATCAAAACAATGTAGTGGAAAACTTGTATTTTTCAAATTATTTATTATATTATTATGCTTATACTACGCTGACATCTACTGTCTGTTTAACACTCGAAGAGAAAAAATGCATTCCTTCCTTAGACGCATATTTTTTTTTAAAAGATATCTTGTCAAAGTACTGTATAAGAATACATTTGTTCTTTGAAATTTTCGAATCCCTGCAGTATTCTTCAGCTAACAAATTTCAGTACCTTTTAGTGACATGCCAAAATTAGAAGTATAAAATAAATGTGTGTGTTTCTGAGGATTTTTTTTTAATCTTTCAATATCATTGAACACGAAACTTTTAATTATATCATTTAATATTAACTACTTAAATTAGATTAACATATGTTTTGTAATTAAATTATTACTATAACATCGTTTCATTTTTTGCAGTTTATTGAATAATATTTCAAAGTTTCTTGCGAATATTTAAGCATTTAATTGAATTTTGAATGAGAGTCTGAATAGTTATATAATAGGAATTTCTACATTTTGACTAATGTTGAATATCCCTTCAAGTAAGATAATTAGTTTGATTTTCATTACCTATTATTTGTGTAAGCGGTCTAGTAGATCACTCGCATTAGTTATATGGCCTGCATTGCTACTTCAGTAGAAATTTAAACATACTTCTTATCCCCCATGAACAAGTTTGATTACATACCATTGCATTCCAAAGATTGTTTTGCAAATTAAGCTGAAAGGAAAAAGAAATAAGTATAAACTTACAATTTAGGTAAAATAACTTTAGATTTGGAACGATATTTTAAGCAGTGATTGAGAACAAAAATAATAATGTAGGACCAAATATTCTAATGTTTATTTAAAATTTGTTTTTAGTATAATATTACACTCAAACATATTACAAACATATTAAATTCATACTACAGAGTAATCGAAATTGCTATTTTAATAAAATAAAATTTTGATAGTGCATTTAAATACTTCATTATGTTTGAATTTGCCAAAACTACATACTTCATACATTATACATAGCTGACACTATGAATCCGTATTTCTTGAATAGATTGGTTCAATATGTGTGCTCCATTTATTCAAAATTTGACAATCATAATCAAAACGAAACTAAGGAACCTTTTAAAAAACTAAGAACTGCATTAAGAAAGACAAATAAAATGATATCTAATATGTTTATTTACCCGTTGTCTCTGTCTTCAGAAAAAATTAAAGGAGCACAGAGTTTAAGTGGCTAGATATGCGATATTGAATAAATATTGTGACAGTAAATACACAGCTTGTCATTTGAAAAAAAAGGAAAACCTGTGTGTAATATATATATTTATCCATTATTAGTTTAGGGTAGGAAGTAAGCAAAATAGAGATATCGCAAACTTTTCTGAAATCTCTTTTGAAGAATATTTTATGTAATTCTGTAGATAAATATTGAAGTATCTTAAGAATAAGACACCTAGCGCACTTCAGAGTTTTATTCTCTAAGATGAGTTTGGCATGTATATCTGAACTCCAATTTCAAGACTTCTTGGTGTCCATAAACTTTTATAAAAATAGTAATTTCTCAAAAAAATACTTTATTTCAAATTTCAGAAATGTAAACTGAATTTGATACAAAGATTTCTATACACCAGAAAAAAGGAACAGAAAATGTAATTTTTTAAGGAATAAAGTTTCTGATAGAAAAAGAGTACTGAGTTGAGTTACACTTGATAAAAGTTAGAAATAGAGAAATGCTGGAAAAATCCAGCATGAAAAATAGCTTCATAAATACATGAATTTTCCTTATTTTTTTTTTTATTTTTTTAACTCTAAGTGAAGCATTTCACAAAATTGTTCTTTTTTGGAATTAATAATTATTGAATAAATAACAAATATACTTAATATCTTATCAATTATAGCTTGAAGTATTTAATTGAATTATTTATAAAAAAAAAGGATATATTTTACGTCGAGTAGAGTTTCAATAAGTGCTTGATAATTTCAAAGACAAATTTTAAAGATGATGTTTCCCATGTTATTGTTTCAAATAACTAATGTCTTTTTAATAAGTAACGTAAAAGAAGGTATAACAAAAATAATAAGCTAGACCGAATAAATCAAATTTTGAAAAATAAAAAAAAACATCTTCAATTTTACTCATTATGTAATATTTATGACATTCTATTTATTGAGATTATTCTCTTTTAAAGAGACCAATGTTTCTCCGGCATGATGCAATCCTTCTTGTTCTGTTATTAATGTGGACAATTTAGAGGAAATTTTCATTACGAAATAACTTTCTTGATCACTTAAAAGTTGTCAATATATTGTGATAAATAAAAACGTTTAAGTATATTTTATTGATCGAAAGCCACATTTGTGAAAGAGAATTTTCTTCATTTCAATAAGTCTGTTTTTCAAATAAATAATAAATAAAAATTCATATTTTATTATCTTTTTCCAACTGCTTCTCAATTAAAATTTGAAAACTTATCATACATCTGAATGTAAGAAATCAAATTCATTTTAAGTTCCTTTCTTAGCGTGTCCTAATCTTATCATACAATATAAAAATATGTATTCAATTATGAACCTTTATTGCATATTATTTTTAAATAACAAGTAACGCTGACAAATGCTAAAACCCTCATTACTCTCTTTATGAACATACTTTACTCAGAAATAAATATTTAAAAATGATATTGAATTAAATGAACTTTTGAAAAATAAGACTTAATTTGAAAACTTGAATCTTCCGATTGCTATGCAATTGAATCTTTGAAATACAAATTCTATGCTTGCGTTTTATTCTATAATAATGTAAATTATTTTAGTTACGTAAATAATTACGTACCTAATTAGGTAATGAATAGTTATTACAATTATTACTTTCTCTACTTACAACCTTCATAACCTAATTAAAAAAAAATACTGGATGCTATTAATGCATTATCAGATAATTCAGCTATCAAGAAACTTAAATTTTATCATATTGATTTTCAAAGGATAATAAAATCGAACTTTTAAACCCCTCTTAGAGTTTGCTGATTTCGATGTGCCCTATGAGTTCATAAGTTATTCCATGAATTAATATCATGAGGTCTATAGTTTCTGTCCGAATTTTTACACATTTACTCGATTAATATTTCCTAACTTCTTGCTAATGGAATAAAAGTCTTAAATGAAAAATACTCACAACTTTTGAACATTATTTCTAGTAGTTTGATTTGTTTACTCAAAGGGGTGACAGCCCTGATAAGATTATCTAGTTTATCTTCTTGACGTCTTCGAATGGAAAGTTCCGAACACCTACACACACACACGCGGAAACACAAAAGTCCCTTTCAGGACAAAATGTTTCAAAGTCCTCTAAGTCCAAGCGAAAAGTCTTCCCATTCTTCTAGCTCTCCAAAAGTGAAATTAATCGTTTTCAACTTGGTAAACTTTCAGTTAACTTTTTCGAGAGTGGTACTTTTGAAAAGAAAGAGTTCCTCAGTACGAAACTTTTATCTATGTTGCTTTCCCTTTTTTCCAAGAGGTTTGACAGATCTGACCTGAGGCCCACAAAAGGCAAGATAACGTCTTGGTCATGCGCTGAGCAATGGGAATATTTGAGACTCAGATAGTCCCAAATAATAAGTTTCTACCCTTTATATGGAAATTTTTTTTCTGAAAGCCTAATCGTTATTTTTAGTAGTGTAATTTAAGAATAGGCCTCATTTTCTTTCTTACAATTGTCTTGTCTCTACTTTAGCACCATAATTAGAATTTCTATACTGTAAAATAATCTATTCGTATGTATAATAATCGGAAAGAAACTATAATAATTATATTACTTAACAGTTTTAAGTGCATTTGCCATATTTTAATATTGCAGTACATTTATGTAATGGTACAGCTGCAGGATATTGAGAAGTGAATGAAATGCACAGTTTGAAAACCTTAACACTAATACGTACCATTTTTAGAAATATAGGTAAAAAGAAATTACTGAATAAATATGAGTTCCTTTTTTAAGCTGAATTTTAAATAAGCCGAATAAATTCACCATTCATTCAACTGGACATAGGATGCTACATTTTAGAAAAACCAATTTCATTTTATTCAATTTTATCTGTTAATCTTTTTTGCAGTAAAAATTCATTTTCCTTTTTCCGAGCTAAGTTATTTGAGCAGTTATAATAAAGTTTTCTTATTCATAGATAAATAGTAGTTTGATAAGTAATTAAAGCTTTGTTGAAAATTTAATTTTTCAAAGTTAAGACTTAAAGAAATTTTCAAACAAGGACGATTTGTGTGCTGTCTCAAAATATATTTCCTCCAATTTTGAATTACTTAGCAATGCAATAAATGAATTTTTTTCTTCACAATTTTGAACCAAGTGCTATTTTTCAATAAAATAATTAAAACACACATTATTCCTAAACATAAATAAGGAATTAGAACATAATTTTGAGCATGAGGGAATTACATTATACCACAAAACTGCTTTTCAATATCATTAACATAAGTTAATAAATTGAAAGGTTTCGGCACTATTCAAATGAATTATAGATTTCTGCTTGTGTGTAAATTATCTTCATAAACAAATACAAAGTGCATGAATATTTTACAAATTCGTTGTCCTCAATGGTAATATAAATATTGATCTAAAGAATATTTCATTATGATACATATCTAGGGGTTTAACATTGGTAACATTGTCCTTATTGGTAACATTTGTCTTTATTTGCATCATGAAAAAATGAAATTGTTTTATTTGATACAATAGAAATTAAAGAGAAATTATAAAAACTCTCTCTTTTATGCTAAAAATTAATTCTTAAATTTGTATAAACTTTCTCTGCAAAATATTTATTCAACATGCATTTCACCTTAAGCCATTAGCAACTATGCAATGTTCATAACTTTTATAATAAAGTAGAAAAATGAAGCCTGCATTAGAAAGCAAAAATAATGAAATAATATGTAAACTATGAAATAGTATTAACTATTTTCTTATATTTTTAATATAAAAATTAAGTTTATTTTTAGCATAATATTTTACAGAATATCAATAAAAATAACGCGAGATAGATGTTAAAATTGAAAAGAAATTAAATATTGAATAAGACATAAAATATACATATTCATTTTGTATAAATAATAAATTTATGCACTTCGTCAAGTTTTGTAAACATTTTTAAAGCAAATTACACACAAAAAAAATTAAGAACTTATTAAATTGATGCTAAATGACCTCGCAACTTCCAAAAATTACAATGCAAGGGACGATTTATTTTGTTTTTACGAACTGGAACAAAATGTAAAAAAAGTAGGGATTTTTAATTGTATGAAAAAAAATTGAATAAGGTCTTTCTTCCTGCTTTCTGAAAACAAGTGAGATAGGCCAAATGATTCACGCTTATGGTCTCTAAAAATTCCATTGAGGTTCGAAAGCTGTACTAGGGAATAAACCTCAATGGTTGATTTCTCAACCAATCTCCTCAATTTAAAGTGTGATCTTTTCGATTGCGAATCCAACCGCTGATCGGTGAAGAGCTAAAATTTCAACTAACAATAATTTATCGTTCCCCAACTCCCAAAAATCTGTTCGGTATATACATTATAGTAAATTATGAGATTCTTTAAATAGTATATTGCATTTAATAATAATATTTCCAAACTTACAAAAATTGTTTTTCTAAAGAAGTATATCCAATACTAGAGCTTAATTGTACGTAAAAATCATTGCGGGAAAGCATATGTTTCTATTTGTGTGTTACAAAAATTGTCCAACAACTATATATCTCTCAGTTTATTTCAAACATGTATCTATCCCTGTTTTTTTCTTCCTCTCTCTCTGCCATGAGGGGAATGAACCAACCGCATCACGAAATCCATTGCCTTTTTCTCACCTACAGTCGATGGTCATTGACTCCTAGTTATGATGGGAAATGTGGCCAAATGGGGGTCACGCTCTATCTGTATTGTGAGGAATGATATCTATTAATCCCACATCTTTAATACCAAAGAAAAAAATTATTCTAAGTTTCACCATTTTTGAAATATATTTTCTTACAAATATTATTATGGTCATAGAATTGAGTGGTTATGATCACGAATTCGCTCCTGTGTTGTTTCTATCGAATCCTGTATTCAAGTCCTGATGCCATTAAATACTGATACGAGGATCCCGCAAACATCAACCTATGGTTTCTAATTTTGGACGGCCCCGGATTTCGGGATCCAAAGAAGGTGATTAAACAATTAAGCACCTGAATGTTGTTGTCAAGTCAAACAGAAAAAAGGCTCTTAAATCCTCTTAGTGGTATTATCGTCTTCATACCACTATTATATTCATTCATACTCCCTCCTTCATGTAGATCCTTAAGAGTTGATGCTAACTTTTTATTTAATTTATTAATTTGATAAACCCACAATATTAACCTAATTGATCTTTTCGTTAATGGTTTTCTCACTTACTTTATTTTTCTTTCTCTGATCAGAATCTCCCTCTTTTCCAACTAACACGAATAGATTGACTAATACAATTTCTCATTGCAGTTTATATTTACTTCATAGTTATAAGATCCATAATAAATCTAGTGAGATGGAATTTCAGTATCAATACGTTGCAAATATTCGTTAAATCTGTCGAGTGTCCAAGTCCTCACGTTGGCGGGATAGTACAAAGTTGAGGAATAGAGTTCCATATCAAGTTTCAATCTCGAAACTTAACTGATGATCAAAATTACCAGGTTCATTGCCAATACTTTTTGTGTTGCTTCTAATTCCGACTTTAATAGAATAGCACACCAATGAATATTGAATTGATTTTATCAAATTTCAGAAATATGCAACGAGTGTAATTAATAATTTATCTACAAATTCCATTCTGTATAAAGTTTTAAAAATAAATAAACACCGATTCAATGAGATAAAGTTGTAAAATACAATGTATCAAAAAGCAAATAGTTATGCGTTTTTATGCAGAATTTTTATACTTGCTACAGATCATCATCTAATATATAAATAACTTACTATGCTTTACTTAAGCATTCCTCACGAGCAATTTTTATTCAGATCGAAGGACAATAAAATGCACATTTCGTGAATCAAGAAAATTATGGTATATATATTATGATATACATAAATGATTACTTGTATCCTTTTGTTACGAGTTTTATTTTTTATAACTTTAGCAGAGAATCAGCTGTCACATTCTCACCCTTTACACAACAGTGGATCTTCAAATCGTCTCCTTTTTTTACGCTTTATTTAACTATAGTAATGATACAGCGCAAGCAGATGGAAAACCACTTGTATTGTGACGGCTCGTTATAAATAGCTAAATTACATGGTGTACTGAGCTGCTCGTATAACAATAAAATATTTCTGATAGTCACAGTTATATAAGCAGTAGAGGCTTTTGTTAGAACTCTTGTCATATTTCTTGATTAATAGTATGTAGTGTATCATTCTGTTTTTCCTTTTGTTACATTTCTACAAAATACTTCTACCGTAATGTTAAAATGTATGATTAATTATAGTTATCACTCAACTAGCCAAAACAACTATTTTCTTTGGAAAATGAAAGGAATGATAAAATGTGTAAGAAATAATATAATCTTCGTAATAAAATATATATAGAGTGAAAACTGTTTCCATTTGCTGAAAAAAATTACTGTCTTTACAGATATTAATAATTAGGTGAATACCGGAAAGGATTAGCTTCTGAAACAGCAGCCAGCACCTTTTCTTTCCTGGTTTTATAATATGACAAAGCCCTTTGTAACGACTGTATGGCTGAGAAGTTGCACCTTTTTTCTTTACAAATATTTGAATGGGCTTTTCAATATAATGCAACTGGAATTCAACAAAAACAAGCTTCTCACTCTTGATTAAAATATTTAATTATTAGTTCCGAAGAAGACACTAGCATGAGAATAGCAGAATATTCAAAGTCATAAGTTCATCACCAGCGTGTTTTCACTCAAGTCGTGGGTTCAAAATATGATATCCCTTAATGACCAGCAATACAGGGTGTTGATATTTGTTAAATTTGCTGTAGTTCAAACTCTTCTCGTTGCGATTGGGGATCGTGAAGAAGTTTAGAGATTAGCAAGTCATCTTTCATGTTGTCCTCATTACTTAACCATGGTTCATAATTATGATGTCCGTTGCCAATATCTCTTTTGTTGATTTTGGGGTCGCCACTACTAAACGAATCAGTAAATTAACGAATTGAATGCTTTACTATTTTTTTTAAAAAAAAAATGTCATCATCAACAAATATAATAATTGCGGAAAAAAGTTATTTCATAGCCATACATTTTCTGATGATTTTCGAACCGAACACCGGATGTCTTGATTTGGCAATTCTCAAATTGAATTATACAAAAACAACGAACAATTACTTGTATGCTGGTTTTGAAAAGTATATGTAACGTAATTTTGCGGAGTTGTATTGGCGTTTACCGACAAATAATCCTTAGGGATATTAAGGAGACATTGATTGAGTTCAGATTTCCCCCAATATAGAAACAATGTTATGCAGATTAGAAGAGAACTATTGAAGTTTAGTGAATTAAAGAAGCCCATATAATGTTAAGGAAGTGATTAAAACATGGATGATAGTAAAATGAAGTTGTCAATGTGAGTCATCAGTAACCTACCTATGCTCAGTAAAGAACTTTAGAAATGAACATAGAAAATATCTACAAATTTTCAGAAAGTTGTACATTCGTATAATGCTAAATTCAGATGTGAGAAGGAAGGAGAGATTATCATTGTTTATTAACTTTAAACCGAGAAGTAACATACCTCTTGGTGATGGTTCTTTTAATTTTAAACCTCGGTCAAGTAATGAAACTTAAGCTGTAAACTTATTTACCAAACATCCACAAAATGCCAGAGATAAGAATTTGTGACCTCGAAAAAAATGAAAATTTGGAACCTCTACCAGATTTTAGGAGCATCAGCCCATTACACGATGGATTTTTAATAGAATCAGCGCTTGAGGCCTTGCCTGTACGAAAGGCACGACGGTTGTGAGTCCAGGAGCATGATCACTAAGTTTCCGTGGCCACTGAGTAGTGTGGAAGTCCACATGCGTGTTTAAATATCTATGTATTTTGATAGTTTTGCTATATTTTAATAAAATCAAGTTGTGTTACTGACTAATTAGAATTTCTTAGTGATTGTTTTGATTAGTGACTTTCTGAAAAATGATAATAATGACTAAAGAAGGGGAAAATAAAGGTTCATTACAAAGGCAAAAAAAATTAAATCTGCATTTGCAGCAAATTTTCAAAACTTTCTCCCCCTTCTAGGAAATGAAATCGAACTCGTTTGAACATATTTCCGAAAGGCTGAAATCGACTTTTTTCACCGTATGAGTAGTATTTTAAACTTCTGGAGATTGTTTTTATAAGCTTTGCTCTTAACATATTATCACATAAAAATGAAATGCTCGGATCAGGAAATTAGTTGACCAAAGGTTTCAATTAGATGATAATCTGAAAAGGTCTTGAAACATATCCGTATGGTTTACTGTTCGTATGATATATTGTACCTTCTATTTTGAATCAAGATCTCTTCGTTAATCTTATCTGAAAATTCCTTTGTATTTTTATATATAAAGAACAAAGATTGTGACAATAACCACCAAACAATAAAAGATCAGAAAATTATCATTACTCAAACAATCGAAAAATATCTTGAAAGAAACATATTTCTCAAAGAGTATTTCATGAAGTGTTCAGCTTTTTCTTTTAGAAAGGGATTGACATTTTGAAAATTAGTTTAATATATAATTTTGAAATGTTTCCTACTTTATGTTAGTTTTTTTATACTTTAGTATGAAAATAATTACTTTAAAAATAATTGCTTTTCTATAGTAAACGTAGAAATCTGCAATACGAAAACTTTTAAGACATCTGATGCTTTTATCTGTATTCTATAGACTTACTGTATTTTAATATGAATTTTTATGTTTGTTTTGTTGGTGGTAATAAGTTAATGTTTATTAAATTAAATCTCGAATAAAATTAGCGTAAAATGAATATATATATATATATATATATATATACATACATAATTAAGCAATTAATTCAAGTAATAAATATAAGAACAATAGAATTAAAATTAAATTATTTTTTTTTTAAATTTTTAAAATTTGTTTTATCTAAAATTGTAAATCAAAGAATAATACAAAAGACAGTAATTACGAGTTATCAATCCTAAAATTCTAAAAGTGTTTCTTCTATCATTATTTCCCCAAAATTTATATAAATTTAACCATTTACAGAAAAATTTACCTAAAAAATTATGAGTCAGTAAAAGCCCTTCATATATATCTTTTCAAATAATCTGAATGAGCAAATCTGAATGAGAAAAAAATATGCTCTGGTCATACCAAAGTAAATTATTTTTCTAATGAATGTTTGTAGCACGTTTATCAAAATGATATTCCAATAAAATTAAACGCAATTTTTATTTCAAATTTTAGAGTCTTACTGTCTTGTTTCAAATGGACACGTACCATTTTATTTATGTATAATGTTACTAGAAAATGCTAAAAATGTATAATAAACTCATAAAATTAATAAAACAAGCTTTTTTTTAAAAAGAAAACAAACAAATGAATTGTTCATAGTGTGCTTTGCTCACTTGAAGACATAATATTTATCATTCATTAAATACGAAGTATACATTGATTTTATAAAGTGATTTTATACTTTAAAATATTTTATTTCCTTCCCATACGGAATTATATTTTTGCTTAATTCTGCCTAAATCTAACTTTTAATTTATGTGCATTATTTACCACAGTTAATTTTTATGTAAATGCTAAAAATTAAAAAAAAAATATTCAATTAATAAGTTTGTATTTATTGTTGTAACAAACAAAAATTATTGGAAACTTATTTTTAATATCTAATTATGAACTACAATAACAAATTTATGATAATGAAAAAATAAATACTACTTTGCTCAGATGATCAAAAAGTTATCAAAAATTCAAATAAAGATGTTATTATGAAGAGCAGAAAAAATGAAATTTTAGTATCGGGTAACCCCAAAAGATCCGTATAACTTCAAAAATGTATTTAAAAAAATAAATAAGCCTACAGGAAAACTAGGTCCAACAATATAATTTTTTTGTAAATTAATTAAAAAAATTATGCAAACTTTTAGAAGTTCCAACCCATTTCCACCTAAACCTATGGCCATGGTAGCTTAGTGTTCATGGCTTTGGACTCGAGGCAAGCAGTTTTCGTTCAGTCGTGAGTTCAATCCTTGGCTGCAAAAGACCCGCTGTGTAGCCGGGACTGATGCAAGTTAAATCTGTTGGGGCCCAAAGTCCTTCCGTTGGAGTGGTGTGGAAATTATAAGAGTGGGTGCAAGCTGTGGTGTTCTCCTCGTCACTTGACAGAGGTTCAAAACTACGAAGTCCGTCTCCATTCGCCTTCGTGTTGCTTATAGTGTGACCTTAATAAAAACTAATCCCTTATAAATGCAGTTTTTATCATAAAAAAAAAGTTTGGACTCGCTTATTTGGTAGGAAATTCCTATCGTATGTTTTCTGTTTACCGAACGGGATTGCATCATTTCGGGGATCCCCCTTCAAATAAACGAGTGTGATTTGGTGCAATTTAAGGTATTACTACTGGATGTTTTTTTTTTCTTTTTTGTAGAGCAATACGGGTTTTTTCTATGAGGAGTAAGAGAACATTTTAATGAATATTTAAAAATGAGTTTCCACTTATTAAGACAGCAATTAAAATGACATTTCTTTGGATAAATGTATAATCTGCATTGGAGAATTTTCTATTGCAATAGTTGGACAAAGTTTAATAACAAAGCATATGGATTATGGATACTAGTACAAAAAAAATAAATAAATAAATAAATAAAAAAATAAATAAATAAAACTTGAAACGGCTTCAATGTCTAATTTTATAAAATTATTCAAACTGATAATTTTGTATGAAATGAAAAATAGTAATTAATACAGTTATCTATTATCCTCAAATACCATATAATATGTTTCATCGTGATATTTTATTTGTGTATTAAGTTTTAAAATCCAATATTTCCATAATTTTTATAATTGATTCTTCATTTCATCATTCATTTTAGATGATAAATTTAAATTTGTGCTACTATACTTAAAATATGAGTTTTATATATCTATTGAAGTTTTGTTAATTACGTATTTTATTTTATTTTCACGAAATGTGAAGTATCACCTTGTTAAATATGTTTTATATATTCTTTTTAACTCATTGCTGCGCACTACACTTTAAAACTAAAAGTTTGACGAAACAATTTGTTGGATATCTACGTAGGCTTAAAGGAATATGCAGATATTCGCATTCGAAGACAAACACGATTTGAATGCAGAAACTGTAATGTTGGACTCTGTGCTGCTCAGTGTTTCGACAAATATCACACTGTAACAATATAATAAACAATATATGAACACATGAATGTATATAAATATTTTTCTGTATAAAACTTTTTTGGATTTGAAATGTGTTTGAACAAATATATTTATCTTTTGCTGCATTTATCCATTTGTACACTTCCAGCTTCAGGAATGTTCTATAGCTTAGAAAAACTTTTTATTTTGTTAAGGCAGACTATCTAAAAATCACTGTTTTCGTGAAATTTTTTGAAAGTCTCTTAATCATATTTTCTTCAAGCCCACATATTTGCGACCTCAAAAATGGTTTACACTTGCGTCTAGGGTAGTTAGTTAATGATTTATTTTAAGTATATAGTTCTCTTTAAGAAACATTAAAATCTTTAATTGCATTTTCTGAAAAATTAGAATTTTAATTTTTTTTTATTATAAAAAATCTCATTTTTTAAAAAGTACTTCATTTATTGAAATGAAATTTTATCACAATGTTCAGTAAATTTCTAGGTATGTTGTGAATTTCAAACATACCTTTTAAGTTTAGAACTATTTATTTTAGAGCTATTTTTTATTTTAAAAAAATGATATATATTTTTTTTGTAAAATTATGTTGTGTTGATAAATTTTGGAATAACTCAGTAAGTTTAAAAAATAACTGTGTTTTTCCTGCTCCCCAACACAGATACATGTATATTAAACATATTGTGGAAACAAAAAATGAAATATATTAATTAGAATTTGTTGTATCAACTTAAGTGTAAATGTCAAAACTTTTACTAAATTTTAAACGAATGTGGCCAAAATTTGAAAAATATAAAAGAAGTTCATTAAAATGACCTTTGAAATTACAATTTTGTATAAAACATTGTAACTAAAAATATTCAGTGTTTCACAAATATTTCCTTTTTTTAAAAATAAACAAATTGTTCGGAAGGTAGTCATTAAAGTACTTTAAACACATGTTGCTTTGCTAAGTATTTAATAAAAAATACTAATATTTTTTTCTTATGTATTTGATATTTTTAACACTTGTAACAATTAAAATTATTGCTTATATACGATTCTTTGCATTTTTTTAAAATTGAATCAACATTTTCATTACAATTATGTTTATTTGAGAACATGTTATTTTATTCATGAAATACATGTTTTGAATAAATTGATTTTATTTTGCTAACACGCATTTGTTTTAAAATAAGCATATTATATTGAAATTTAAAATACCCAAAATTGTACCTGATTTGTTATAATCGAATTTTTGATCGATCTAATAAATTTGTAATTTGAACAATTTGTAAAATAGACTAAGATTAGTACAGGAATATTATTTTTATATGCTGTGAATTTTTTGGACTGAACTAAGAAATTTATTTTAGTCCCTTTACGGTTGAAGAAGCAAATCGTAAGCAATTTTGCGTTGAGGTAGGTATTGAATATAAAAAGGTCCTCGGTTATTCAAAAGTAAAGTGGTTTACTTTGAAACCTGCACATACACACGGAACAAATGGAGTGCATTTTGAAATTATATGATCCTCTTCGGTCATGTAATTTAAATTTAGAAAAATACCTTACGACTGGAAAAAAAACATCACCGTTTCTAAAGACCAAAACATACATTCTTTTTCTCTACAGTAAGACATTATTTTTCTATGAAACTACCCGAGAATTAAAATTTGATAATATTTCAGATACAGTTTTTTATTGCAATATAGTACGAGATATGATAATTAATTCGTACCGTTAAGACATGTGAATAAACTAACAATTGTGTAGGGTTATTATCCTGGGATTAAGGATACATTTCTAAAATTTAAAAATGCCAACAAAATTTGTTATGAGTACTTTCAGGAAAGGTATTTCAACTTTACTGAACTAAAATGTTTTGAGTGTACTGCTTTTAAAAGACAAAATTAAAAGGAAAAAAGTTTCTCTCGCAGCCGAATTTGTAATAACTGAAAAATTAAAAAAAAAATGTCCACTAAAACTTAAAATTATTTATTGAATGTGAGGTATGTTGCATTGGCAGAAATGGTGATGTAGAGGGAGTATTTCGCTTAGAGCAGAGGTATTCAACCTTTTACCCTTTGTTGAACCTTTAGAGCTTACCATTTCCTTCAAGAGGCCCTTGATCAAAGAGTAGAAAAATAGGATATCAAATTCCTTAATCCTACACAAATTTACAAAATTATTATTGCATTTCTATTTTATCATAGTAGAAACGTCTCATAAGATGAATGATTGGTAATGATTTTTTTTTTGTTTGTTTTCTAAAAAATAGCTTATGAAAAATAAACAAAAATAACAGTATTTTAATGTATAACAAATTAATGAAAATAAAAATTTTAATGACTTGGCCGTGATTGTTTTTTATTGCAAAGTATTTTTACGTCTGTGATAATTTGTGAAATCATCAACCTAAAGTCTTCTTCAGCATCCAATCTGTTTCTGTAATTTGTTTTTGTCGCTGCGTACAAAGAGAAAGAATTTTCTCATATATAGGTTCAAACATATAATCTTAGATATTTTGCAGCTCTTTCGAGAATTTTATGATATTCTTTTCTAATGTCCATCAAAAAATACAAAATAACAACTTAACTAAATTTCAGTTTCAATTAAAAAATCGCATTTTGTTAATTTAAATTTAAAATATAATTCAATAAAGAAATTTCAATTTTATTTCACAAATTTAACTATCGTGAATAATAATACGCCATTCCTACTCTTGCAAAATAAAAAAAATTGTCAATAGTCACAGGACGTAGATAAGTATGAAAATGACACGAGCGCGGTGATATTTCTGGACAAGGACTGTATGAATCTAGCCAAGTTGGCATTGTACTAATCATTATTTTTTTCAAAACATGCAAACTATCTTGTATTTTTTGGTGTCGTATTCAACAATGAATATAGGTTGCATTTCCGAGTTAAAATCGCAATATTAAATAAAAAATGACTTTTTCCATTGTATCCACTAATGGAGAGCCGAACCAGCATCTTATGAAGAATTATGCTGAATAAATTCAGAGTTGTGCTGCCGAAATGGAAGTCGTGCAGACGACAGGCAATAGTCTTCACCTCCCAAACACAACACCAAAAGCATAGGAGCAGCAGCCTTGACATTTGTTTTTTTGACACCTGGAAAGGTTCTTGGCCGGACAGCTTTTCCAAAGTAAGACATAGATTCCCCTCAAGTGGAAGATTATTTCGACACAGGTATACATAAATTTTACTCAAGGTATAACACGTGTATAAATTCCAGTGGTCCTCACGTTGAGAGGTAGCTGAATGAATGTTATATATTACGTTTTCTTAATTAGAACACCAATTACACCCTTCTTCAATTTAAAATTATTTAACAACTTGCCATTTTTCTATCTGAAATAGAAGCTTAAATAATCGATTTTTGTTCTACGTTTAAGAAACTTATAAGCATTTTTCTTAATAGAATGATTTTGTGTGGCACGTGATTTTTCTTGTCATAAAAATGAAGGTCAGAATGCCCCACGTAACCATTCTTGATAAAGTTTCGATTTTCGTCTGAAGTTGCTAAACAACTTTGATTTCCACTGCTAGAAATAAGTGCAATTATAATTATTTTTATGGTTTCTAATACAATTTTTTAATAAAATTTGGATAACGTTTCAGCGTTTACCAGCTAAAATATCCAGAAAGTACTTATAGTTAGGAATAAATGACGAATTTAAACATATTTTGTATGTGAATTTCACAAATTTGTCTGACATTTCTCAGACATTTCTTCTGACATTAGTCAGAAGAAATTTCTCCTCATCAAACTTTGCCTTTCAAAATCATTGACACCAGCGGAATAGTTATTAGTAGTTTTGGTACAGTCAGAAATCTTACTATAAATGAATAGAATGTGGCTTGTGTTCCAAAAAAAAGTTACTAAGATAAAAAAAACTATTCTGGGAATACTCGTGATGAATTAGTATATGAACAATATAATATTCTATGAAGAAAAGCAAACAAGTAACCAGTGACCTCATATTTTCGTTCCATCTCAAAAAGAGATGACACTCATTTGCATGTCATTCATGAGGGCGAAAAATTGTTTTCTTCTGAATTTTCAAACCTTAATGAATTTATTATCTGTTAAACTTTTAAATATTGTGCGTTTAGTAAATAATATCCTTATAAGTTTATATAATACTTAAAAAACGTTTAAGGTTAACTTATCACTGACTGTGATATTAATTTTGAGTACACATCATAAGCAGAAATCTTTGATGTTTAGAAATATATATATAACGCATACGAATTCTCAACATATTTCCTCTTGTATAAGGTAGAATAAATACATGAACATTTATTCTCATACATATAAAGATTTTTTGAAGAAAAATTGATCAAAGTTATTCAGCAAAAATCTGTAAATAGAAGAATTGCAAATTTTTGTGAAGCAAAGACATCATCATTAACAGCAGCCCCTATATTTATATTTAATGATGTTTTACTTTTCATTTCTAGAAAGAGATGTGAATTATGATGCGTAGTTTATAACTACTTATTCTTTGGTCCTATATATAACATTTTCGTATTTATTAGTATAAATAACTGATTTAGGACTGTTTTTTATTCAAAAGGCCACTTTAAAATACACAAAGAGAGATAAAGCACTTTCGCTTTATATAGAAAAGTTGTTGCTAGTTGGAGTTGAATTAATTTAAACCTATTTAAGCATATCTTCAATTATTTATTTTGATACCTTGATACCAGGATGAAGTTAAATATTATAATAACAAGGAAATTACAAGAATATTAATGAAATAACTTTCAGATAAAATTTCAATATTATAAAAATCATTAAATATTACTTTCCAATTCAAAGTAAAAGTAGTAAAAAAGTGACAAAGTATTCTTAAAGAAAATGATAAAATCCATCATGTTTTCATCAAAATTACATGAAGAAAATACATAATTAATTTTTATTATTGCACGCTTGTTTAACAATTCAAAAAAATTTATATATCATGTATTTTAAATGTCCTATTAAATCATCCATTTCGATATTTATAAATTCTTAATACATTTACTACTGAATAAAAAGAAGAAGAAAACAATTTAAAGTGGGAGGCACTTTTGAACTGATGAAGTATAGAAGATTTGGAGGCAACACAGAAGTTTTGTGGTTTCCGGTGGTTTTCTTACCGGAAATCGGTTGACGCACATAAACAGATGTTGGCAACCATTTCCTAGATGACCATTCCTGTTTACCCTTTATGGTAGATAGATATTTATTCTGAACTTTTAGAGGAAAAAGAATGACAAAAATAAAATAGCCTAAAACCATTATATTTTATTCCTCAGTATCTTTATTTATTTAGTAACATTTATAATGGTGCGAAACAAACATTATTGGTCGGATGTCGTGGGTAATGACAGGAAATGTTACATTAATGTTGTTGAAGTAGAAATGGTTTTTTAAGAGTTGAATTTGGATCCATTAGCAGTTTATAGAGTAGCCATTTCAGTGGACATCATTTCAAAAGAAAAAAAAAAAAAGAATCCGCAGTTCTTTCAGTTAAAATGTTTTCATCTGTGAATAGGTTCGATTTGTATAACCAAAAATACATTTAAAGGAACACTTTTAAGGTAACTGTACACCTTGGACGAAATTTTTTTGAAAAAAACCTAAATTCGGCCGAATAAATATTTTGTCAGTGTACATTTTTACGGTCAAAAAGATATTTTACAGAAATGGATGAAAAAATCAACAGTTTCCTCAAAACTTAAAAACTCAAAAGAAAATAAATCAACTGTTCTTTTGTAAATTGAACAATATAGAATATAACACAATCTAGATAGTGCACACCTATTTTGATAATACAGAAATTATTTAAGAAGCAATGGTAGTCTGATTTTAAGGGGTGTCAGGAGCCTTAAAACGTTCAAAAACCTAATTTCCTGGAAATAATACTTTTATGCAATTTAGATTATTCTGAGTAATTTGACACCAACTGGTTATTATAGCTCCTATCAATTGCAAAGATATTTATCATTCAAAGTGAAGTCACTTTAAACGGCTAAGTGTAGACAAACGTGTAGATTACATTTAGATTTGTAGATCTACTGTCATTTATAGCTATATACTGTTAAAATAAATATTTTTTATTATTAAAAATATTTTTTTCCTTATTAAAAAGACTTATTAAAATTTTTTTTTTCCTTATTAAAAAGAATTTTTCCTTATTAAAAAGATTTTCTCAGAAAAACTAAGATAAGTTTTAAATTAGTCAAACTTTCAGCTTTACAATAATTTTCTTGATTTAATATTTTTTTCTTTCTTTTTTACGTTTTAGACAACATATAAAAAGTAAAATGAGTTATATATAAATTATGGTGGTTATGTACTTTGAAAAAGTTGTTTTGTGCAACTTAAACCTAAATTTAAGTAAATAATACGTTACATTTTGTAAATATGTGTATATTTCAAACTGTAAAAAATGTCGAAACTGCAAAAGGTTTTGTTTTGACATTAGCGGCCGCCTTCAAAGTGAATTAAACCAAGTTAATACTACATATATATATGTAGTATTACTTATGTTTTAATATATTATATGTAGTAATATAATTATTATATGTCGTATTAAAAATACACACACACAAACACACACACATATATATATATATATATATATATATATATATATATATATACTGAAAATTTATGGAAGAATAATTTAAAATATTTAAAAAGACAAAAAACTCAGAAAGAAATGTAACAATGAAAGAAAAATAAATGAAAATATGGAACCCAGCAAGTCAAAAAGCAATATCGGGCTGAGGACCGATTAAGCGGGGTTAAACTAGTTGAATGGTACCAACCTTCCCCCTTTGCGACCTGGTAGGCTGAATTAATAAATCCAAATTGCAAAAGAGTTCATGATTAAAAGATGCAAACAAATTCAGCGATAAAATCTACAAAAATAAAATCTATAATTCCTTGTAGGCTAAATTGGGAAATCCAAATTACAAAAGAGTTCAATGCTTAAAAAATGCAAAACATTTCAACGATAAAATTTACAAAAATGAAATGTATAATTCTAAAAATTATCAACAAATCAAAATATAAAAGTTACTTACAAAATTCAAAGAAATGAAGATTCAAATATGTGAGTAGTAAGACGGAACACATATATATATATATGTGTGTGTGTGTGTGTGTGTAATTTGTAATAGTATAATAATAAAT
The DNA here is from genome assembly GCA_019974015.1 of Nephila pilipes. Classification (NCBI taxonomy): domain Eukaryota; kingdom Metazoa; phylum Arthropoda; class Arachnida; order Araneae; family Nephilidae; genus Nephila; species Nephila pilipes. Next base: position 1,718 of record BMAW01005712.1, on the reverse strand, counting down.
TAATTATTATATGAGGTTTTTTTTTTATGTCGGCTGTTGTAGTGGATATGAAATAATTCAAATTTCTAACTTTAAAGTCATTTTTCTCAAAACATGCTTTTTTCAACTTTTACGTAAAACGTATGAAATGTTAATCTTTGAAATTTGATAAAATTTATACATATCTTTTAAATATTTTCCTCTGGAACATGAACCTAAATTAAAAGTAATTGATCGGAAACTTTTTTTTTAAAAAAAAGAAATTTTAATTTTCATAAAATTTATGATTTTTAAATTTTAACTTTTTAAAAAAAAATAAGTAAGTATTATGAAAATAAAATAGGTTCAGAACCTGAAAGCAAATATAAAGTTTAATTTTAAACTATTTTAATGATATTCGCTTATTGTATTTGAACTGTACGTTTAACTTGAAGTGAAACTCCCAATTCTTGAAAAAAAAAATTAAATCTTCAAAATATAGCCATTAACTTTTTCTAAAAAAATAAATTTGTACTTATAACTATCAAATTACACATATAAAACTATTTCAAATTCACCAAATATTCCTCTATTGTAGTTTATTTTTATGCATAATACAGAAGTTATAAAAAAAGGCATTTTAGACACTTTTTTCCGAAGTTATGGATCCTGACACCCCTTAAAAATCATTTGTAATGTTTCACTTTGTTGCAAAATAAAGCACTGAAACATAAAATATCAAGAATAATCTATTCTATTCATAATGATTCGAGAAAAAAATATGAATGAAATTTCAGGTGTATTAATGTATAACATATTGATATATTGCATTTTTCGGTAATGAAAAATGTCCTTCTTTAGCATTTATGGTCAGAGAAATGCATGATCAAGCAATATTGAAACCTCTGTAAGTCAGCTAATAAAATAAATTAGAAATAAAATTTAAACATATTTTAGAAGATATCAGATTATATTTTAATGTGAGTTGAAAAATAAAGAAAATCGATAATTGGACATACAGTGTGTTTTGAAGGTGTAATTTCACCTTAAAATGTTATATAATAATAAGATTTTAGAATATCCCAAATTACATAAGCAGGTTTCTCAGGGATGTTAATGAATACAAATTATCTTATTTCATAACATAATTTATAAAACAAGAGAATCTTATTATATAAGATATTCACAGGGAATCTTATTTCATAATAGTTCCCATTTTATAGAATTAAGTTTTTTTTCTTTTACTTTGTTTATTATGTCCCATTTTCTTTACTTTAACTTGTGCTATTTCTTACTTATATATATAATGTTATACTTAATTTTAAAACTTCATACCATAACATTGTAACTAAAGTTACCTTAGAATGATTCTTCATTTTAATTACATAGTTGGGGAAACATTTGCAGGTGCTAGACTAAATCATTATGAATTAATTGTTTTGAACAATTATCAGTCAATATATATATATATTTCATATTGGATCAAATTGTACATTAGCAGACTACAGTAGTTTTTAATTAAACTAAATTAAGGGGGTCACTTCACGCAAATCTGTCAAAAAATCGATTTTTCAATTTTTTTTTGAAAGAGAAACTACAAATCTTTCTGCGTCGAATGCAATTTAAATTTTTGTTCTAGCTAAATTAGAAGTATTTTAAATAATTTCTTAAAAAGTTGTTTACATCTGTAAAAACCCAAAACAGCTGATTGGCCACGCCCCCTTTCAAACCAAAACATATTATATATGCTTCTTTCCAGC
>BMAW01005711.1:0-11171 GCA_019974015.1 Nephila pilipes | reverse complement strand
GATTAATATTGCTCGTACATTTATTCTACTCTTTCTCTTTCTCACTGTACACACGCACGCACGCACGCGCACACACACACACACACACACACCATATATATATATATATATATATATATACATATATACGGAGAGAGAGAGAGGATTAGTGGGAAGTGAATTCACCATGCCACAAATGCCAAGCGAAAATCATATTGTCTTAATATGAGCTAATTTCCTTATTTACCTTCCGACTCCATTCAAATGTCAATTAATTTCTGTTCAAAATAATAAAGTTATGACGTTGCTTATTATGAGATTTTCTTATGGGAAGAAAATCTAGTTAGAAATAGATTTAATGAGAAAAAGGGGTATGTAGCCTAATGTCCCTCACTGGTCATTACTTGCAAAAAAAGGCATTTTTCAAAACATTAATTTCAAAGTTAAATTAAAAAAAAGTGCAATTTCTTTTGAAAAGTAAAAAGATGAAAGATAACACTAGTAGCCACAAGTTTTTCATTTTTACTACTTCAATGCATTTATCATAATTTCTGAATATGAAATAAGATTGTGCTTAACACCCATAGAATCTGATGAAAATAAATTCATATCATTAGAAATAATGTACTAATTAACTGATTTGTCAGCAGTACGTTAACTTTTGAAAACTCAAATTTCATCCTTTTTGTCTTTAAATTTTAAAAACATTTACGATTTGCTTTGTTGATATTTCTCATCTACACAAGGAAGGAATGCACAGAAAATTATTACAAAAATATACGATGCAATTGAAAAGTAAAAATGATTGTTTTAATTTATACAAAATTATCTTCACATTCAAATAGGATTAAGTAGGAAAAATTATTTAAAAAAGAATTTAAAAAAAATAGAGAGAGAGAATTTCAATGCTTTTTCAGTCATTTAGTGCATTACGAAGATATAAAACAGAAATGATTTCATACGAATATCAAGACATATTACGTGAATTCTAAAATCATTTCAAATTGTTAACATTTTGAAATATTTGAAAGTAAACACATTTTTAGAAAATAAACCGTTCACTGTTTTTCAAGTTGTGCAATATAAATACCATTACAAGTTTACACCATTTCTGAAACAGCAAGCATTCAGAACGAATATTTCAACGAATATTAAAACAAACACTTCCTCAAAATATCTACCCAATGGCTACATAGATATTATGATATGGAATCACATTTCGTGAAAATCTTTCCTCTCTTCAACACTTTCATAATGCTGACATTGTCTGAAATGTTATAGTGTGTAAACAGGATTCGAAATGATGTATCTGCTAGTAATTCAAATCTAATTTTGTACATATCTGAAGTATTTTTGTCATAAATAATCCTTTCTTTGTTAGTAGTGATATACATGGTCGGTTTTATAATCGGTTTGGCACAAATTTTGTGTATCAATGCTGGAGTCTATATATTTAGTTAAAAAGAAACAATTATTCAACAAAGGGAGATCACACATTCATACAATTTGATCTATTCAGCATTTGGTATTGAAATGTGTTTTTGTTTCGAACAGGAAAATCTGAACGTTATTTCATTTCCTTTCTACTCTAAATAATTTTTGGAAAAGAAAACATTTAATGCTTTAAGAGAAATTTTTTAAATATTTAAATACCGTACAAATAAAGAGAAAAATCATTCTCCTATGATCAGATATTATTTTATCGTAAAAAATATTTAAAATAGAAATAAAATATAGCTACCTAGATATTATAACTATTAAAATACTGAACTTCTAATTCTTCAGAAACTATGACAGCTATGTTTAATGATAAAGAAGTTTCAAAATATAGCTATTTTTAATGAGATATTGGTTATATAATTGAATAACTAATATATGAGCCACTCAGAAGCCAATGCGGTTAAGTCCAAAACACAAAAATTGAGAAAATTAATGTTTTTAGATACATTAGTTTTTAAAATTCTTGGTTTATTAATTTAATTAGAAAAGTGTATAAAGTCTTTTTTCGAGGTGTAAACTCTGCAAAAAAACAAGATATGTACAGGATGTGTAAATAAAAACATAAGTATTTATTGAAATAATGACAGCATCTTAAAAATTTTAGGACTTATACCTTTTGGCAGCTGAAAAAGATAAGAAATTTATGTAAAAGTAATAAAATAACATTTATTGTCATAAGTTTTATGTTTATTCATCATAACAAACATCATCTTCTTCCAAGTTATTTAAATGTAACTCTTGATCTCCGCGTGTTGTCCTTAATGTCCTGTAAAAGTAGTGTTTAATTTGAGGTATATACTTTAATAAACACATGATGTCTTTTTTTGTTTCTCTTGAAATTGTTCTGCCATTAGGATATAATATAGGTTGAGTTATATTTTTTAAATTTACTGGCCCCTATTTTTGTTTTTTTTTATATCAATTACATGAAAGGTATCATCTTCGTCAAAATTATATTTGAACTTAATGCTGCTTGGGTTTGACCTTTCCAATTTTATCCATCTCATATTAAGCCAATTGACTGTTAGTCCACTTGTTGATTTTTTTCTGTTGGTAACAGCTTCTTCTAATGGTTTTGTGGAAAGAAATTCGTGTGGATTCATTTCGACAACTCTGAAAGGGTTCTTCCTTTTACTATTTTGTATTATATGATACCAGTCACTAGGGTTATAAATATGCGGAATTTTTTTTGCATAAGCTTCTATAACTGCAATATCAGCATCATTGGGCAAATAACTGTGCCCACTTAATAAAAATTGAAGCTCAATTGATTCAGCTTTTATATCTTCACTCTGAACCAATTTCAGTAAACTTAACACATTTTTTTATATTTCGATTCTGTCCTGAACAGGAATCTGAATACGTTATAATTTTTTGAAAATCCTTTGCGTATAATTTAATGTGTTTAATTAAACACGATGACACTTCTTGTGAACCCCGCGATGCTTGGGTTATAGGCCAAACATACATGTAGCCCTCGTTAGTCTTTAAATCATGGCAACCAAGATTGTATACATATAAGTTTCTCTTGTAATAAGCCACTGATGTGGATAGTTTCGGAAATGCTTTTTCTAAATCAAAACTAAACACGTATATTTCGTCTGAAGCTCTTAATCGATCATTAGCCATACTATTACGGGCAATTTCTGCATTTCACAAGTGTTCGTCATGTTCAACTTCAGCTGCATTTTTTTCTTCATCTATTGTAGATTGTTTTCTTATTACCAAATAATCACATTTTGCACAAGTATCTTTTGAAGGTTGCTTAAAATGTAAGTTAAATTTTGTCGAAAATCTATGGTAATAAAACTTTTCCTTTACTGGTACAATTTGCTCTCCATTACATTGTTCGACATACAGGTTATACATTTTTGCAATAAAAAGGTCTGAATTTAAGTATCTGTGTCTGGGATTATGACCTCTTGTATAATGGCTTGAAATAGCAGGAAGGGAACTTATATGTTTTCTTACATGGGAATCATCTATTTTGTTACCTGGAATATGTTGCCCCCTGTGGTCCTTCAGATCTTCCTTTGAACAACAATTATATAGTCGCCTGTTACTTATTTAATATGTTTTTATAAAATATTTTTTGCAAACACCAACATCTTGGCCGTTAAGTCTAATAAAATATTCAAAAGATTGAGATCTTGGTCCTTTGGTGTTATTCCTGGGTCGTTTTCTTTTGATATCATGAACTCTAATTAACCCACTTAAAAAAATATTTTGCTTATGATGATCATTAAGCTTGTAAAAAATTTTCATCGCCCGTTTTCTTTGATAAAAGGTTATCTTGCGATTACAAAGTCGTAAACAGTTACAAGGTTTATTATCAAATTTCTTTGCAGGAATTATTCTTTTATTTCTACTTTTGATATTGTTTACCTTGTATCCTTTTTTGTTTCTCAACATTTCTAGACCATTTCCCAGGATTCCTGCTGCGTTTTCTACCAACTTTTCCGTTATTTTGATTATTTTCTATATCTTCGTTATCTGACGATGTATGAGAATCAATATGGTTAACTCTCCTTGAATTAGGATGAAATATCGTTTCACTTTCACTGTGTTCAATTTCCATTGACATTTTTAGTTTTTATACCCTTACAATAAATCTTTTTTATTATTTTAAAAAGTCAGAGTTTTTACAGTTATTAAAGAAAATTTATTTAATGTTTTTGATAACACAATAATTTTCGCAAACACTTCAACGTAATATTTTTGTGTTTTGACGCACATGCATAAAACTCAAACAATTCTAATTAGAAGTAACGGTTACAGTTACTATGAATTTCTTGTTTTTCAGTGTTACCAACAAATATCGAATGAAGAAGAATAATTTAATTTTTATTTCAAAGTTTATGTAAAAAAATATTGATAAAAGGTGGACTTATTCACAATGGCTTCTGAAATTATTATACAATATATTCAGAAGCTATTAAAAAAAGGGCTGTCTAACCTAGAAAAAAGTAACCAACGAGTAAATTCTTTAATAACTAAGAAGATTATTATTTATTTCATCAAAATTTCCAAAAATCAGAAAATATCAAAAAATGGACTTAACCGCATTGGCTTCTGAGCGGCTCATATATAAATGATATTTTTTTACATAATTTATTGGTATCTTGTTTAATAATCAACTCAAAAGGAATTCTTAATGTGTATCATTATATATTAAGTGTAATGTGGTTATTTATTGACTTCGCACTGAGAAGCAACAGGAAGGCTATTTGCAATGATCATCGTAATTTTAAACCTCGGTAAAATGATAAGGATGACTTCTGAGCTGACTCTTCTATCTTCAAACTTCTACACCATGCCAAAGGAGGACTCAAGACCTTAACCAAATTTTATGTGCACCCTTCCATAAACTTCACTGCTGGTCTTCATTGGTTTCAGGGATGGAATTCACGATTCGACGAAAACAACGTCGGCCGTGAATCCGTGACCACGACCACTAAGGCTACCTCGGTCACATGTTATATCGGAATTTGATAATCATGTAATTCAATCTTGATAAACATACGAATCAAATAAAATACAGCGTGAATTAGATATAAAAACAAAAAATTAAATAAACAATTTCAATGAAGTGTTGATATCTTTATGGCAGTTTCATGATTGCTTACCTTTATATATTTTTTAATTTATTACATTTCTATGAAGACTTTTACTTATATTTGTTTTATTACCATTTTATGATAACGTAATTTGCTAGAGTGCGAATGATGGATCCATAATTTAATGCTGTTGGTTGGTTTTTTTTTTATGGACGTCGCACTAAAATCAACACGAGGTCTATTGGCGATGGACCTCGTAATTTTGAGTCTTGGTCAAGTGAAGAGAACGACACCTGAACTGCCACCTCCTTCTCCTAACTTCCCCGCCACTCCAACGGGAGGACTTTGAACCACTACAGATTTAAAGTGCAGCTTTCCCAGCTACATTGCAAATGCTTAGTGGCCACAAGGCTCGAACCTATGACTCGATGAAATTTGCTAGCCTCGAGTTCTCTACCATGACTACTAGGCTAACGAGGCATCGTAATATCTGGTATAAATACGAAATTACTCAGACCCAAGCCGGATAAAGCATTTAGAGAATTATTTTTCTCCATTTCTGACTTTACTTTCCTAATTCTTTTTTTTAAGATATGTCATGAAGGTCTTGATAAGGTTTTCGATATTTTGAAATTTGTTGTAATTTGTTTAAAATTAAAGTTTTATTTTTTTAAACTACTCCCATATTTTATATATTATTTTAAACATAATTTTAAGTATTTTTACATTATAATACTTTTGATTGATTATTACATAACCTCTTATTTTGTTTGATAATTTGAAATATTCTCTCAACTTTTTATTTCACACACACACACACACGCACACACACACACACATATATACATACCAATATTATATTGCCCTTAATCGTGGATTGTTTTTCGATCGTCTTTTAAAAATTAGTTGAAAAAATCCATTCATAAGGTAATTTTTCCTTTCTTCTCACATAAAAATACTTTACGATTTCTATAAATGTAAATCTTAGAATTATAACCACGAGCTGCATTAAAAGTTTTTTAAGCAATAAAATATCCATTACTTCGGGAGAAAATTTTCCCGAATAAAAATTTCATTGTATTGCTGGTTATTTTTTATACTAAATTTATTTTTATCACACAAATATATGTTCTATCAACTGTTATGAATATCTGAAGGATATTATTGTCACACAAATTAATTTCATAATGTGAAGTATCTGAGTTTACCTGAATAACTTTCTGTGTCTGCTCAGAGAGGATGTAGCTATTTTATTCTGGTAGCATCATTTTTTAGGGGTTAGTTAAGGAACCAAATAAATATAATACACTGTTAATACTGTAAGGGTTTTAAATGATCTTCAATAATACATGATACATTTTTTCAAACGTGCATTTAGTGAAGGTAATACTTACGGTTGTATTATCTTCACTAAATGCACGCGAACATGTTTTTTCTGTTTCATATGCTTATTAGGATTAATATTGCTCGTACATTTATTCTACTCTTTCTCTTTCTCACTGTACACACGCACGCACGCACGCGCACACACACACACACACACACACCATATATATATATATATATATATATATACATATATACGGAGAGAGAGAGAGGATTAGTGGGAAGTGAATTCACCATGCCACAAATTCCAAGCGAAGATCATATTGTCTTAATATGAGCTAATTTCCTTATTTACCTTCCGACTCCATTCAAATGTCAATTAATTTCTGTTCAAAATAATAAAATTATGACGTTGCTTATTAAGAGTTTTTCTTATGGGAAGAAATTCTAGTTAGAAATAGATTTAATGAGAAAAAGAGGTATGTAGCGTAATGTCCCTCACTGGTCATTACTTGCAAAAAAAGGCATTTTTCAAAACATTAATTTAAAAGTTAAATTTTAAAAAAAAATGCAATTTTTTTTGAAAAGTAAAAAGATGAAAGATAACACTAGTAGCCACAAGTTTTTCATTTTTACTACTTTAATACATTTATCATAATTTCTGAATATGAAATAAGATTGTGCTTAACACCCATAGAATCTGATGAAAATAAATTCATATCATTAGAAATAATGTACTAATTAACTAATTTGTCAACAGTACGTTAACTTTTGAAAACTCAAATTTCATCCTTTTTGTCTTTAAAATTTAAAAACATTTACGATTTGCTTTGTTGATATTTCTCATCTACACAAGGAAGGAATGCACAGAAAATTATTACAAAAATATACGATGCAATTGAAAAGTAAAAATGATTGCTTTAATTTACAAAATTATCTTCACATTCAAATAGGATTAAGTAGGAAAAATTATTTAAAAAAGAATTTAAAAAAAATAGAGAGAGAGAAATTTCAATGCTTTTTCAGTCATTTATTGCATTACGAAAATATAAAACAGAAATGATTTCATACGAATATCAAAATATATTACGTGAATTCTAAAATCATTTCAAATTGTTAACATTTTGAAATATTTGAAAGTAAACACATTTTTAGAAAATAAACTGTTCACTTTTTTTCTAAGTTGTGCAATATAAATACCATTACAAGTTTACACCATTTCTGAAACAGCAAGCATTCAGAACGAATATTTCAACGAATATTAAAACAAACACTTCCTCAAAATATCTGCCCAATGGCTACATAGATATTATGATATGGAATCACATTTCGTGAAAATCTTTCCTCTCTTCAACACTGTCATAATGCTGACATTGTCTGAAATGTTATAGTGTGTAAACAGGATTTGAAACGATGTATCTGCTAGTAATTCGAATCTAATTTTGTACGTATCTGAAGTATTTTTGTCATAAATAATCCTTTCTTTGTTAGTAGTGATATACATGGTCGGTTTTATAATCGGTTTGGCACAAATTTTGTGTATCAATGCTGGAGTCTATATATTTAGTTAAAAAGAAACAATTATTCAACAAAGGGAGATCACACATTCATACAATTTGATCTATTCAGCATTTGGTATTGAAATGTGTTTTTGTTTCGAACAGGAAAATCTGAACGTTATTTCATTTCCTTTCTACTCTAAATGATTTTTGGAAAAGAAAACATTTAATGCTTTAAGAGAAATTTTATCTTTTAAATATTTAAATACCGTACAAATAAAGAGAAAAATCATTCTCCTATGATCAGATATTATTTTATCCTAAAAATATTTAAAATAGAAATAAAATATAGCTACCTAGATATTATAACTATTAAAATATTGAACTTCTAATTCTTCAGAAACTATGACAGCTATGTTTAATGATAAAGAAGTTTCAAAATATAGCTATTTTTAATGAGATATTGGTTATATAATTGAATAACTAATATATGAGCCACTCAGAAGCCAATGCGGTTAAGTCCAAAACACAAAAATTGAGAAAATTAATGTTTTTAGATACATTAGTTTTTAAAATTCTTGGTTTATTAATTTAATTAGAAAAGTGTATAAAGTCTTTTTTCGAGGTGTAAACTCTGCAAAAAAACAAGATATGTACAGGATGTGTAAATAAAAACATAAGTATTTATTGAAATAATGACAGCATCTTAAAAATTTTAGGACTTATACCTTTTGGCAGCTGAAAAAGATAAGAAATTTATGTAAAAGTAATAAAATAACATTTATTGTCATAAGTTTTATGTTTATTCATCATAACAAACATCATCTTCTTCCAAGTTATTTAAATGTAACTCTTGATCTCCGCGTGTTGTCCTTAATGTCCTGTAAAAGTAGTGTTTAATTTGAGGTATATACTTTAATAAACACATGATGTCTTTTTTTGTTTCTCTTGAAATTGTTCTGCCATTAGGATATAATATAGGTTGAGTTATATTTTTTAAATTTACTGGCCCCTATTTTTGTTTTTTTTTATATCAATTACATGAAAGGTATCATCTTCGTCAAAATTATATTTGAACTTAATGCTGCTTGGGTTTGACCTTTCCAATTTTATCCATCTCATATTAAGCCAATTGACTGTTAGTCCACTTGTTGATTTTTTTCTGTTGGTAACAGCTTCTTCTAATGGTTTTGTGGAAAGAAATTCGTGTGGATTCATTTCGACAACTCTGAAAGGGTTCTTCCTTTTACTATTTTGTATTATATGATACCAGTCACTAGGGTTATAAATATGCGGAATTTTTTTTGCATAAGCTTCTATAACTGCAATATCAGCATCATTGGGCAAATAACTGTGCCCACTTAATAAAAATTGAAGCTCAATTGATTCAGCTTTTATATCTTCACTCTGAACCAATTTCAGTAAACTTAACACATTTTTTTATATTTCGATTCTGTCCTGAACAGGAATCTGAATACGTTATAATTTTTTGAAAATCCTTTGCGTATAATTTAATGTGTTTAATTAAACACGATGACACTTCTTGTGAACCCCGCGATGCTTGGGTTATAGGCCAAACATACATGTAGCCCTCGTTAGTCTTTAAATCATGGCAACCAAGATTGTATACATATAAGTTTCTCTTGTAATAAGCCACTGATGTGGATAGTTTCGGAAATGCTTTTTCTAAATCAAAACTAAACACGTATATTTCGTCTGAAGCTCTTAATCGATCATTAGCCATACTATTACGGGCAATTTCTGCATTTCACAAGTGTTCGTCATGTTCAACTTCAGCTGCATTTTTTTCTTCATCTATTGTAGATTGTTTTCTTATTACCAAATAATCACATTTTGCACAAGTATCTTTTGAAGGTTGCTTAAAATGTAAGTTAAATTTTGTCGAAAATCTATGGTAATAAAACTTTTCCTTTACTGGTACAATTTGCTCTCCATTACATTGTTCGACATACAGGTTATACATTTTTGCAATAAAAAGGTCTGAATTTAAGTATCTGTGTCTGGGATTATGACCTCTTGTATAATGGCTTGAAATAGCAGGAAGGGAACTTATATGTTTTCTTACATGGGAATCATCTATTTTGTTACCTGGAATATGTTGCCCCCTGTGGTCCTTCAGATCTTCCTTTGAACAACAATTATATAGTCGCCTGTTACTTATTTAATATGTTTTTATAAAATATTTTTTGCAAACACCAACATCTTGGCCGTTAAGTCTAATAAAATATTCAAAAGATTGAGATCTTGGTCCTTTGGTGTTATTCCTGGGTCGTTTTCTTTTGATATCATGAACTCTAATTAACCCACTTAAAAAAATATTTTGCTTATGATGATCATTAAGCTTGTAAAAAATTTTCATCGCCCGTTTTCTTTGATAAAAGGTTATCTTGCGATTACAAAGTCGTAAACAGTTACAAGGTTTATTATCAAATTTCTTTGCAGGAATTATTCTTTTATTTCTACTTTTGATATTGTTTACCTTGTATCCTTTTTTGTTTCTCAACATTTCTAGACCATTTCCCAGGATTCCTGCTGCGTTTTCTACCAACTTTTCCGTTATTTTGATTATTTTCTATATCTTCGTTATCTGACGATGTATGAGAATCAATATGGTTAACTCTCCTTGAATTAGGATGAAATATCGTTTCACTTTCACTGTGTTCAATTTCCATTGACATTTTTAGTTTTTATACCCTTACAATAAATCTTTTTTATTATTTTAAAAAGTCAGAGTTTTTACAGTTATTAAAGAAAATTTATTTAATGTTTTTGATAACACAATAATTTTCGCAAACACTTCAACGTAATATTTTTGTGTTTTGACGCACATGCATAAAACTCAAACAATTCTAATTAGAAGTAACGGTTACAGTTACTATGAATTTCTTGTTTTTCAGTGTTACCAACAAATATCGAATGAAGAAGAATAATTTAATTTTTATTTCAAAGTTTATGTAAAAAAATATTGATAAAAGGTGGACTTATTCACAATGGCTTCTGAAATTATTATACAATATATTCAGAAGCTATTAAAAAAAGGGCTGTCTAACCTAGAAAAAAGTAACCAACGAGTAAATTCTTTAATAACTAAGAAGATTATTATTTATTTCATCAAAATTTCCAAAAATCAGAAAATATCAAAAAATGGACTTAACCGCATTGGCTTCTGAGCGGCTCATATATAAATGATATTTTTTTACATAATTTATTGGTATCTTGTTTAATAATCAACTCAAAAGGAATTCTTAATGTGTATCATTATATATTAAGTGTAATGTGGTTATTTATT
>BMAW01005704.1:951001-972238 GCA_019974015.1 Nephila pilipes | reverse complement strand
AACTAGTTCTATGGTACCAACCCTCCCCCAATGCATCATGTTGGTTAAAAATTGATTACTCCAAATTTCAATTTGTAATTTAAGGAAAAGAAACAATAAACAAAGAAGAAAAATTGAATGGCGAGATATCTCAATTACTAATTATTTTCAAAAACAATTGTTTTCTAAACAAATAAAATGTATTTTTCACCAAAAAACCTTCCAATTAAAAAATTTTAAACAAAAACCATCTATTAAATTATCAAATTATTAACTATCCAAATAAAAATTATCCAAAGAAATTTTATCCATTTAAAAACATCAATTGAAAATATCCAATTAAAATTATCCAATTAAAAATTATTCAATTAAAAATTATTCAATTAAAAATTTAAGATTTTTTCGAAACAATAAAACATTATAATTAAATATTTCCAGTTAAAGATTTAAAACTTTAAAAACTACATACCCGAATCCATGTTTTTCATGAAAAATCAATTGAAATTTCACAGTTGTAAAGGCAAAAATTCAGAAAATCATATTTTTGACAAGTGATCATGAATTTTAGTGCAATAGGCTAAGGAACTTTTTTAAGTGATGATGTCCACCACCATGCACTGTTGCCAGATAAAATTTGGAAGTCAATAGTATTTAACTAATTTGAGTGTAAAAAGTTTCAATATAGAATATTCAATAAAAATCCACCAATAAACCAATGATGACCAGAAATCATATTAAATGATAGATAAATCAGAATTTTGTTTGTTATAATTATTTGAAATTCAATTGAGTGAATTATGTGTGTGTAAATGTGTAATAATACAAAAATGTTTCTAAATATCTTCACAACTAGATCACTAACTAGTTATCTTTGTAATCCTAATGTTGTGTGGTGGATTTGTTTTGAAACGGAAGTTTAAAAATTCATGAATGTCCCGAAAGATAATAGCCCTTATGTATAAGATTACCTTTTTGAATAAGTCACCAATGCAAAAGATATTGGAGTTAGCTCTTACTCCAAGATGTAAATATTAAAAATACATATAAATCAATTCATGAAACAAAGATTCTATTGAGAAACCATTATAACATAAAAAAAATATTTAGATATCAGATACAATTTACATAATGATATTTCAATATCTTCCAGAGTCTGCTAAGAAGTCCTCATGGGAAATCTCAAAAACACATCAAAATTAACCATCATATAAATTATTGGGAATATATCTCTTTAAAAAATCGACGCTTCAAAAATAAGGATTTTGTTCTTCGAGATAAAGAACGCTTCTCCTCTGTTTTTGGTGCGATCAGGAGGGAGTTATTTATTATGGGCGCCTCAAACCGAATGAAACCACCGCTTGAGATCGCTATCAACTTTAACTGAAAGAAAAACAGTTGCATTATGAACAGAGACACGACAAGGTGATTTTGTTACATGACAACGTTCTGCCAGAAGTTGCGAAACTGATGAAAACCTACTTGGAATTATTTAAATGAGAACTCTTGCCCTACCCTCTGTATTCACCCGACATAACACCTTCCTCACTTATTCCTCTCAATATCACAGGGTCTAGATGAACAGAGCTTCCATTCTTGACACCAAAAATGGATCAATTCGTGGACAGCCTCAAAAGACATGTTATTTTTCCTACTTGGAATTCAAATGCTGCCAGAAATGTGGGTGGAAGTAGTGACTAATAATGGGCTAGAGGCATGTATTTTACCACTTAATTCAAGTAAGGGATTAAGACTCTAATTTTATCTGAAGGGCTATGGTTCTAATTTTATCTGAAGGGCCGTTCCCCGTCAAATGCCGTGAGGAAGAGTTTTGGATTATGGTTAATGTAATGCTATTGGCTGACGCCGTACAATAAAGTAAGGACCATTGTTATCATCGAGAATGAGAAGATTGCTGCCCGACTTGAAACAAACAACATCATATCTTTCCTAGTAAATGCATTGCTGTACATACTACTTTATGTAAACGAATTGTACAACAATTCGTTTACATAAAGTAGTATGTTAACCTAGATAAATCAACCTTTTATGTTAACCTAGATAAATCATATTTTAAATGCAATGAATATTTTATTTACTAAAACTGAACATCTTCATTATAATGGTTTGCATGGATCTATGTGAAAGTGTGATTCATGGATATTATGTATAATATTTGATATTAATTCTCTTAACCTTACCAGGATGATGTGCTGATTGAATATGACCATGACTCGATGACCATACCTATGAGAATTGGATCGGTCAGGTGAATACTCGATTATGACAAATTTTTGCCGTTATAAATGTCGGTAGGATTACATCTATGCAGAGGCGAATTATTAGAAAGAACTTTTGAAGTATGAACAATCAAATCCCTTTCTGAAGTAAAAACGACTGCAAAAAATTGTAAAATGAGAAAAGAGCCGCTATTTGTTTGGGTGCATCGAATCCAGTAAACTACATTCCAGAAAATAAAAAAATGTCTTTCTTTGGAACTTCCTATTCCTGCAAAATGAGCTTCAAGTGTACGAAAGATAAGAATGCCGCGCCTTCCTGTTCCAAGTCATAAATTCCCCTATCAACAATTGCAATATTGTAAACGTGTACAAAAGGTCAACAGGTTGACACAGGAGTATAAAGAAAAAAGAAAAAACGGATGAAATATATTTTTATCTGTTATAATCACTGTTTTCAGAACAATTTCTGTAAGTTTCAGTACAAGCCGGCGGGCTCCGATGAGCGCTTGCCCATCGAGAGCCAATCATGCCGTTACCGATGCACTTCCATTACGGCTGCTTCTTCCTCGAGCCAGCAATTCCCCTCTCTCTTTTCACTCATACAGAGTGAAACGTCTTTCTTAAAAAAAGACTGGTACTCTAAAGAAAGTCAGACCCGTCTGTAAGACAAATTTATGATTCATGCAATACGTATTTAAGAGTTTCCGGTTAAGAAATGTTTTGAATATTCAAAGTATGGTATATTTCGTATTATTGATATTAATATTGAGATTGCTATATATATGTGTGTACTAAACATTCAATATATTTAGTAACGTCTTAGAAATTTGCTCTTTGTCTGAATTTAAGAGTTTCTTATTAAAACATGCTTGGCCTTTTCAATGTAACTATGCTTTCATATTATATTATTTTGTTATGAGAGATATATGTGTACTAAACTTTAAAAGTATTTCGAATGTTTTCATTTTGCTGTAGATGTGTCATAAAAAAAGAGTAAGTTTGTTGCTTTAATATTTATCTAAATAAGATAATAAGGAGAGAAGATAAGAAAATTTATCACAGAAAATACAAATTATAAAGAGGAATTTACAAGGATTATTCTCGTATAATAGAGTATAGAAAAAATAAATCTGTTAGAGAGAATAAAGGAAGGAATCAAAACAGGAAGAAACAAAAGAATAAGCTGCAGTAGATTGAGCTGCAAAAATTTAATATGCAACTTGATTTAGAAAAAATAGGAGGCTGAAGTAATTTCAAATATAAAGAATCGCGTGTAGGGTTTGCTCCAGCAAATTATAATAAAAGTACTGTAATTTAACTTCTAAAATATGAAAAAGGCCATGACATGTATTTATTTTTAAAATTATTCGAAAATAGTGCAAACTTTGGGAAAATACATAAAAGTGAATAGGTTGTATTTTTGTTAAGAAAAAAGTTTGTTAGGAAATTATAGAATGTTTTTTATTAAGAACTTCTTAATTCAATGTGGTGAACCTGAGAGACTCAGACAAAAAATTTATTTACATCAGAGGAATAATGACTCAACTTGGCGTACTTAAACAAATGAACTAAACACTTATTTTTCGGAATATCTCAGAGAACTCGAAATTGATACTTTTGACAGATTAAAGAATTTAATGGCGGCAAACCAGATTAAATATAGTGTAAACAGTGAATGTAAGAAACATTTCATCAATCAGTGGACCAAATTTATTTCTCCTTTATTACGTGGGCGAAAAACTAGATAAGTATGAACTTTTCAAATTTACTCTAAGAAAAAATAAATTTGTTATAAGATCTACGGCTCCATTTGAAGATCAACATAATAAAAAAAAAGTTATAAAGACTCAAATCGCCTATCACATGAAAATTAAATCGAAAAACGGTTTGTTACAAACTAATCTTAGAAAAATTATCCAGTGTATGAAGATCATGTTCCTCAAACACCTTATAACATAACACCCGTAACATAAACTTTATGATTCCCAGGGGGATATGTAATATAACTTTAATGAATAATCTTCTTTCCGAGAAACAACAATACTTAAGACTCTAACCTTATCTGAAGAGCTATGCCAACAGCTCGTTCCCCGCCAAATGCCGTGAGTAAGAGTTTTGGATTGTGGTTAATGTAACGCTATTGGCTGACGCCGTATAATGAGGTAGGAACCATTGTTATCATCGAGAACGAGGAGTTTGCTGCCCGATCTGCAGCAAGCAACATCATGTCTTTCTTCGGTAAACGAATTTTGTTGTACATATCATTTTATGTTAATCTAGATAAATCATATTTTAAATGCAAAGAATATTTTATATATACTAGAACTGAACATCTTTATTATAATGATTTGGGTGGATCCATGTGAAAATGTGACTCATGGATATATATTACATAATACCTGACATTAATTCTCCTAACCTTACCATGATGATGTGCTGATTGAATATGGTTATGACTCGAAGACTGTACCTATGAGAATTGGATAGGTAAAGTGATTACTCTATCACGACAGGTTTTTATCATTATAAATATATACATATATATCTTTGTGTGTATGTATGTAAAAATATGTAATGATTCAGCTTTAATTTGTAATAGTTTCACTGAAAAATAATTTAATTTCCTAATTTTTCCCATTCTCTCACTTAAAAGTAAAGAATTCTTTCTTATTTTCTGATACAATTTCAAATGATCCTTTAATTAATGCGATCACGTGCTCGTGAAATCTGCTGAGCTTGTAGTTCTCACGATTGAAGACCTGTATGGATTATCCCTACTAGACTGTTAGAATCCGTTTGAAACCCCTCAGAATCTCTACACTTATACCATGTAATCTATTACGTGTAAAAGGGGGAAATACCTTCTTTAAAAAATAAAATAAAGAAAAATTCTGGATCTTCAGCGCTCTTGTATTGTATATCAAACTGGAGTGAATTTGTCCACTGTTTTTGTTGTGGAGTCCACTGGAGTGAATTTCTAAATAGTTATATAATTACTAGCAGGCAGGGTAGTATGCCTGTCCGGCCTGTTAAATGTTAATAATATTTTGGTAAAAAAGAGAGAGATTACAGAAAAACACATATTTCGATTCTCCTTCAGCTTTTCAAGCTTCGACTCCAGTGGACTTTTCCTGGGTCTCCGCAGAATTAAACAACCATAAAGGCCATTGTCTCCTAATAACTCTGGGATGGCATGATCCGTGCCGCGGCTCTCAGAGAAGAGTGATAGAATGGGAGAAGAGCGGAGTCCGTCATCTACGAGGAGCAAATTAGTCGTTCAAATTAACCGCTCTCTACAAATGTGATAAGTTGTTATAATTCATCACAAGATACCTGAACTTGCTGAGTCCTGTAATAGAATCATCAGATCCTTTCACACTATGGCCACAATAATCAAAGAAAATAATGCGCAATCTTTACATGATCTTAGAACCTGGAATTCCAACAATCATATGTTTTCAAATTATAAACTTAATAAAAATGAACTTGAAACCGAAAAGAATACTTCCTGTGAAAGATGATCGGTTATTTCGACTACCCATGGATATTTCAGATTTCTTCAAAAGTAAATTTGTTACAAAGATAATAATAATATAGTTAAATTAAATAACTTTAAAATTCTAAATACTGAAAATTTATTAATTACACTGATATTATGCATGTATAATTAAGTTTTGAATATTAATACCTCTTCTTAATATTTTTTTATATTTTTAACAGTTTATAGCAAAATGATTTTTCCTTGTATTCTTATAAAACGCCATTTTATTAAACATGAAATGTGTAAATAGTTTTGGATACGAAGTGAATATAAGTCAGTTAAATTTAATGCAATGAATATAAAGATCTTTGAAAGATTTGTGTGAATTTTTTTATGAAAGTATTATTACAAGTTTTGAAATTTATTTTAAAAGTTGGTGCATTTATTTCAGAAGATAATTGTGACAATCACATTGCTTGATTTTTAATTAAATTTCTTAATCATTATATATATATATACATACATACCCAACTATTTTTTACACGATTTTGAAATAACATGGTTCACAAAAATACTTTTTTTACATGAATTTTTTGTTCTAGCAGGAATCCCCCCCCCTCACATCCAACTTTTTTTTTTAAATTCTAATTTTGATACTGTAATAACAGACGGTTGGCTTATGGCCACACATGTATGAATGACATATGGGAATATATTTTAGATTCGGTAGAAGGAAGAAATTTGACTATTGTGGAAACATGGAGAAAGTTTACGATTATGAATTGTATTACACATGCTTCTTTTGCCAACAAACAGTTGCGACATTAAATGCTTGTTGGAAAAAAATTTGTGTCAAAAGTGAAAGTTTCGTAGTACAAAAATCAGCTGTGTGTTCTGAAATTATAACTCTATCAAATGCAACTGGTGGAGAAGGTTTTAACAGCATGCAAACAAAGAATTTATGCTGGAAAACCGGTTGAGTGAGGACGATTTGATCAAATTTATGACAGTTTATGATAATAAAGAATTAATGATAATAAGTTTAGTTATTAACAATGATTTAATTCGTGAGGTTTAGAGATTTGCTACAAGTATGGAACAATATTTACTCACTCATGATTCTGGCATGGAGCTTGATATAAAATTTTAACTTAATATTAAAAGTTTTGTGTAGCAGGATATCAAGAATTATATAAGCAACTTGAAAAACCAAAGAAATAGACTTTGTAACAACAACAACAACAAAAAACCAACAGAGGCCGTTAATACCGAATGAAATTCTTCATTTGATTCGAAGCCGACAGTTGTACTAGATATATTGACACATCTACTGATGATTGAATTTTTTTATCCAGTTCGTGATAAACGTGCACGCTTGTTATCAAGTAGGGATGAATAATTGTTAGTAGTTAATTCTTAATTTCAATTTTAATTTTTATATGTTGTATGTACCTATAGACTGAATATTCACTGTACACTAATTTGAATTTTTTTGTAATAAATATGAATTGCTTATGTTTAAATAATATATGTAAAATGGAATTAATTATAACTTGATATATATATATATATATATATATATATATATATATATATATATATATAGTTATATGTATGATTTAAAATTGTAATATTCTCAAATATTTTTCCAGATCTTCATATTTAAAGAAAAAGTTACATAATTGAGAAAGTGTTTCAAAAGCTATAGAGATACACTGTAGATAATTTGCTGTTCCATAATTTCTGCAGAGGTACTTTATAATGTGTTTTTCCTTTCTTTTTGTCTCGCTGGACAAAAGAAAATGAAGTTTTATTAACGCTTGGCTTCCTTTCTATGAAAAGTTTAAGAATATGGATGTCTTTGATTTTTGTTTAAAGACTTGCAACAGAGTCATTGCAAAGTTTTTAGACGCTTTATTGATGAGGGAAGTGAAATGATAATCTTGTAAACTCTGCAATAATAGTGAATACTTGAAGGGGAGGGAAACGAATTAGGTGTTATTCTGCCAAAAGAATAAAATAATCATATAAAAATACATAAAATTTCATTACTTGGCGCTTCTGAATTCAAAATAGACAAACCACGTGAGTTCATTCCATTCTGGGAGGAAGTATGAGTTACATTTGAAGTACGAAAATTTTGAGAAACATTATTTGTTAGTGAAGAGCAAGGACTTCTTAATTCATCATTGTGCCTTGTCTAGTAAGAGATTTTGAACTCTTTTAATCGCATTTTAACACATGAATGATCTAAAGCATTGATATAGAAAAGCTAATGCATTTAATATTTCCAATTTAGAAATCAAAAAGTTTTTGAGGTTCGCTCCTGTTTTTATTACAATAACCAGCTTGATTTTATTCTGTTTTATCGATTTTACTTTCTTCAACAATCCCAGATCCTTTTTTCAAAATTTGTCCAATGAGAAAATGAATTGCACATTTTAAATTTTCTTATTTAAGAATCTTCTCTAAGAGTTTTGGAGGTGGTGTGAAAGTGTTATATGACATCTTGAAGATGATATTAAAGGAGTGTTTGTGCTGACGATAGTCCGCGCATTGGATTGCTATTCATTGCTGAAGTTAAAATCTAGGTTTCGGCCTGGTTTGAAGTTGCATCTCTTATGCATTTCTACTTACCTTCTGTTTCTTCTCGGGTACTTACTTTCTTTAAATAGGCACTGGAATCATTACCTCGAGTCAACCTTGGGGTTTGGTAAACACGAGTTACGCTCCCCCTGGGATACCCAAGCGATCCTTCTCTGTTTTTGACTCTTCTTCTTGTCCACCATTTTCTCTTTTTCTTAAATTTTTCCCCGTCTAGACCACTGTTACACATACTTTGGCATAGACAAATTTGGCATTTGGCTCTTGCGTCATAAACCTACTTTCACTGTCTTCCGTTTTTTCTCATATAGAGAACAGAAGATATTTCTCTCAAGATGGAAGACTGTATTGCATATGTGATTTAAGTAAAACAAATATCGAATGCGGTACATGGATTTTTTTTAATGTTTCCGGTTTGATCCTTGGACCCTTACAAGGGAGCTGACGAAGGAAACTCCATGGAACTCTGCAAGATTAATTGATTTTGTATCCAGTTATTGCTTAAATATCTGCATTTATTATAGTTACGCATAAATCTCTTTACCATAATATATTTCTATTCAAAATATAATTGATTTTGTAATTATCCCGCAAAATGTTACTTCAAGCATGTTATTTCGATTTCATAACAGTTAAAAAAGTTTTTCCGAATTCAAACAGTCAATCTTTTAAAAAACTCAGACCCAAGGAGAAACTTTTGTTAATTAGAATTTATATAACGCACATACTCATTTGAATTTCCAAATAAAATGTTAAATTTTTTATCATATTTTAGAATGTGTCCGTACCTTCAAGTGGAAAAATGCAACAGTTTAATCGTTTCAATACAAATAGGATTGGACCCATAATCCCATTCGTTAAGATTTAATTGACGACCACTTTGTAGTTCTCGAGCTTACGACCGACGTCGCTTCCGTCGAGTCGTGATTTCAAGTCCTGGTATCACTTAAGCCTCATCGAGTAGTGGGATGCATACATATTGAATCTGTCGAGGCTCCAATTCGACTAGATGGTGTGGTATGGAAGTTTGGAGAATGCTCAAGTGTCTTTCTCGTCTCTTGACCGAGGTTCAAAATGACAGCTAACGCTTCTAATAAGCAATCAAACAATCAATATTTAATTGAATTCTTTTGTTGTTTTTTGGATTCATTCAGGGGTTGTTTGACTGCATATTTTTCTTCAGAATAGTCAGAAATAATATTCAACCAACATATTTTGAAGAACTACACATACACAAATTCTTGCTAACTCTAAATAGGGTCTTGCAATATAAAATTAATGCAACTGTGTCCCATAGTTTCAAGACTTCTAATCGAAATCATCAGACATAGAAAGCAAGGTTAATAAGGTGTTTTAAGTTAGAAAAGAGACATAAATCTTTTTTTTTCATATTGAAATGCATTTACATTAAATTAAACATCGAGCTTGTTACATTAAGAAATAATTAGATAGCTTCACGAGCCTTTTTTTAAAAAAAATTTCACATTCTTTTTAAAATTGCTTTCGTAAGGAAGTATGATGAACCCCAATGAGTGGAACCGTCTATTAGAAGATTTCACAGATTATGGGAGTCATAGTTTATTAAAAAGTTAGCAAACTGATTTCTGTACACAAATTCTCTTTTAGTTTCCAGTTCTTTTTCACGTTAAATTTTTGTTTAATGAAATAAAAAAATCCCGTTAGGTCAAACAGATTAAAATCATTTTACTTAAAACAAAATTTAAAGAGCTCTGGTATATCAAAAAAGGATGAACTAATACATGATCGAATGACATTGTAATTTTTAAAATATAGTTAATTAATTAACAGCAAATTGGTTTTTTCTTAAAAACTTGCTAGGGTCTTCTCCCGTCAGTTGAAGTGTAAAAAAATTGTGCGTAGAAAGCATTCAAAATAACGAACAATAATCGATTTCATCGCTTAACATCAGTAATATAAATATTTTTTCATTTATATTCATACAATAAAGAAGGAAAAAAAAAAAGGTTTTCATCACCCGAAAACAATCTACTGTAACAATGTTTTCTTCTCTTTCACCATCAAACGTATGCATACGATTGAGGCCCTAACACTTTGAGTGAGAGGTGACACAAGAAAAAGGAGTGGTCCATCTCATTGTAATATAACAAACACCAACGTATAAAACCGGGGAATGAATAACGTTTACAAATCTCGAATAAAATATCTGTTCAATATTAAAATGCCCAGAAAGTATCCTTATGTGATTGTAGATATATATATTAAGTTTAAAGTAGATTATATATATATGTCTTTAAAAAATCGTGGGCAAAAGAATACATTTTAAATTTGCTTTTTTATAGGCATCTAATATTTTTTTAATTTACGGTGCTAAGAATATTGTAGTTAAAATCTTAAAATACATGATTAAGCATTTTAATGTTGAAATAGAACTGTATAAGGGTTGGAAGGCCCAGAAACACAAGGGAGATTATGATTCTTTCAATTATAAAATTCATTTTTTGTCGAGAAAAATCTTTTTTCTTATTTTTGATGTAACGAAAAACTCTAGATAGAGTCCAAACCATTTTTCTACAAAAATGAGTGGCACTTTTTATTGGCCGAGGTAGCCTAATGATCATGGTCGTTTTCGCCGAATCGTGGGTTCGAGCCCTGATGCCATGTAGCCGGGCTCATGCACGTTAAATCTATATAAAGGTCTGAAGTCCTCCCTTGGCCTGGTGTAGGAGGGAGTTTCTATCTCACACACAACACACAGGCATGGAGATAGAGGTGCTAGATCAGGTGTCGTCCTAGTCACTAGATCGAGGCTCAAAATTACGAGGTCGGTCGCCAATAGCCCTCGCGTATCTTCTAGAGCGAAGGAAAAATAAAACTATCACAGTCACGGCACTTTTTAAAAAGAAGCTTTGATTCCGAAGAAAGATTGGTTATCTGATTACAAAATATAAAAATCTTTATTTTCTAGTTAATCAACTAGAAAATATAGATATTGTATTTATATTACTAGAAAATCTAGTTAGTCTAAATAAAAATACGGCGTTAATTTTTAAAAATGTTTGGAAAGTGGCTCATTTATTACACGTTGGATTTTTTACAATATATATTTTTGTCATAAATCGATTTTTAATCTTGTTTCTTGACGTAAGAAAAAAGAACAAATTGCTTTTCTATAATAATAAAAAGAAACACAGTCGATAATATTTTCTTAGTGACTAGGACTTAGATTAAATCTTCATCTTCTTGTCTTTTGTCTGACGAAATAAATAAAAAAAAAAAATTAAAGAGATGAACATAAATGAGATAAGAACAGCTTACGAAATAAGTATTTAGGAGAAACACAAGGTACAAATTATTGTTATATACATTCCGCAGTATGAAAAATCTAGCAGAAGAAGAACAATGTTTTTTTTCCTCATCATAACAGTTTCGTAGAATGTTAAAAAAAAATGTTGTTCAATGGCTATGCGATGTGGACAATTAGTTTTAGTAACCATAAAATTAGCGTGAAATTTGAAAAGAGATACTTCTGTTGATCATTAATTTAGGTCAGTTGTATCGTTGTGGTAAAAACGTCAATAATGGTTCGCTTATCGTTTCCGGAGAAGCTATTTAATCTTTCTTCTCGTCAGAGTTTTGCAGACGATGCCTTGGCATGTAATACAGTAATCTAAGTAATCTTTCGTCTTTTCTATGGAGCATTCTAGATGTGCTCCTAATTCTGATATTTAATTAATGTCTCTCGATTTACTTTGTCTGTCTTTTGTAGGAATTTATAGCAAGAGTAAAAGCTGTAGCTCCTTTCGACAAAGATTGGCTGAGACTATTTGGTTGGGCATTAAAAAGATACAGAAAAATTAAAAAGAAGAAAAGAAGGTGGTAACGAGGATTCATGTCTCTGTCTTTCACGCACACATTTAGAATATTTTTATGTTAAGTAACATGCATAAGCGTGCGTTAGTTAGCTTGAATGCCCATAATTTCGCAAAAACTTTCAATGTTTAGCATTGTAATATAAGTATTATATATATATATATATATATATATGAGAGAGAGAGAGAGAGAGACTAAGAAAATCTTTATTACCTAACTTGAAAAACTTGTTCAAATACTTTTTGTTTTATGTATGTGTATATATATTCTGCAGACCATTAAAATTGCAATACCATGAAGGAAAGCAAATACAAAAAAGATATTAATTGTACATAAACAGCATGGCATGAAGACTAAATGATTAAATTTTCTAGAAGTTTGGAGGTTTACAGGGGTGCAAAATTAGTAGAAACAGCTACCTCCCCAGCAGCTAAAACCCAGTTAGGCATACAGCCGAACCAGGATTGGATGACGGAAACGGGCAACTCATTCCATCCGGCTTCAAGTTTTTGCCCCACGTCATCAACAATATTACCTGGAGAAGGGTGGCGGGCCAGTCTCTCAGCAATCCATGACCATATGTTTTCAATGGGTGACACATCTGGAGACCATGCCGGCCAAGGCAACAATTGAATACCTAGTGTATCGAGGAAGGTCATAACACAACGTGCAACATGTGGTCTTGCATTATCGTGTTGGAAGATGATGTTGGACAGGCCTCGAAGATAGGGCCCAACCACTGGACGTAAGATATCAGAAATGTAGAGATCTGCGTTTAAATTACCGTCGATCCGAACTGGAGATGTGCTTATAGTTCCCAAACCATCACACCAGATGCGGAGCCTCTATGACGATATCGAATGCAAGCAGGCGACGAGCAGTCTTCTCGGGCCATGAAAATAATGCACGCATAAGGGTGACTCGTCTGAACAGACATTACGCCACTCCTGAATCCAGCTTTGTCGTTCGGCTCACCAGAGTCCCTATCTCTCTCTATGCTGGATTGTCAAGAGAAGCCGAAGTCATTGTCGCCATGTTGACAGTCTATGCTACTGCAAACGTCGTAGCTCCGAAAGATTAGATACTGGGTCTGCTACAAAAATGCCCATTTCCTGATTAAGGGTTGATGATGTAGTTGACGGTTTTGACTGTCAATCTCACAGTATGTCTGTCCTCTCTGGCGTTAATCCATGGGATAGTGAGGAGATCCGTTCAGTATGACCCTCAGCAGTCCATTGAATCCGTATTTTCATGACAGTGGTTGGATTTCGACCAGTGCGAGGGGCGATATCATGGAACGATAATCCACATTCTCGATAGGCAATGGTCCTGCCTTTATCGAAATCCGACATTTGATGAAAGCATATCTTCTTTTTATTCGAGGCATAACACAATATTCTATACAAACTCCAACCTTACAAAGCTCTTTTCAAATGAGAAATCCAATACGCAATTTTTATGCAGTGCTTCAGAAGTCGTTTATCCCTCTTGCGTCGTCTAAATGTACTGAAGTCAAGCGGAATTGAGTGAATCTGTCTTTTGAGACTGTTGCGGAGATCGATTGGGGGTTCAACGGAAGCTGGTGGCACTTTAAGTAGAGCGTACCGGGTGAATTTATGAAGAAGCAGCGTGTATCTGCTGGTAACTGTTGGATTCTGTCCTGGAAGTGCAGAATATTACTGCGGTGGCTGTCCGCATTGAGGAGCGATTAGCTGGTGAGTTGAACGTTGCTGAAATAATTGTGACGGTCCATAAAAGTGTGCTTTATCCCTGTTTCTGAGTCACTGTGTATTTGTGTACTGCAATTATCCAAGCTGTGCTACCTCTGTGTTGTCTTGAAGATTTACAAATAAATCGTCATTTGCGAAAATCGAGTCCAACCTCCGAGTTGGATTCGATTTTCCCTCGGAGAGGAAAGAATTTTTCGCAACAATACACACTCACACAGATATATATATATATATCTACTTTCTCTCTCTCTATACAATTAAAATGAATATAGGGATTACAAACGGTTGTGCAATTATTTAATGGAAAAGAATTTATCGAAAATATTAAAACAGAATGTAGACGGAACTTCAAAGTTTCTTTACGTAAGACGCAAGTGCAGTGAAGCCGAAGCCTACGCATGCGCAAGTTGAAACTTCACAACGACAAGAAACCTGTACATTGCGGTTATTTCATTAGTAAAAATGGCGAGTCCCGTGCAGTTCTGCATGTTAGAATTTAACAATTGTTATTTTGTTATCATTGTATAGAGAAGATTTCGTCAGAGTTACAATCAAGAACCTCCAAATGCAAACAACAAACGCAGAGGGCATCGGATGTTGCAAGAAACAGGATGTTTGAGCAAAGAAAAAAGTAGCGGCAGGCCACTTACTTCAGCGGAAAACGTTGAAAGAATTCGCCGTACGTATGAACGAAGCCCACGGAAATCGAAGTATGAAGTCAGTAGGGCGTTACAAATGCCACAAACAATGGTATGGTGTGTTATCAGAATTAGGCTGCAAATGAAACCGTACGTAATTCAAATTGTGCTGCAATTGAAACAGGAAGAATGCGGCAAACGTATGAATTACGATATGTTTATATTGGAAAGCATGGAGAATGGAACAATAGCTGATCGTCTCATTTTTAGCAATAAATCAACCTTCCACAAAAGTGGTACACCAGTCAAATATCGGGAACGGAGAAGCCTTCCACTGTAGAACATGAACGTGAATCAGCGAAAGTTAATGCGTTCTGCATTATCTCATCACGTAAATTGTACGGTCCTTTTTTTCTTCTATGAGCGAAGTGTTATATCCAATGTTTAACTTGACATGCTTGAGGTACGGTTAATGCTACAGCTAGATACTGATTTCACGGATTACATCTTTCAGCAAGATGGAGCACCCCCACACTGGGGTATGGAGGTTCGCACACTTTTAAACCTACATCTGCCAAAGCGTTGGATCGGTCTAAATGGAAATGCCGGCGATGACTTCTGCTCTTTGCCACCGAGATCTCCGGACTTGACACCCTGCGATTTATATCTATGGGGTTATGTGAAAGACAAGGTGTATGTGCTTCCCATGCCTAAGACAATTAAAGAACACAAAGTACGCATTTGTAATGCATTTGCGTCGGTGACAGCACAAATGCTTCAGAATGTATGGCGTGAAATGGACTACCGTCTAGATATTGTCCGTGTGAAAAAGAGAGTCACATAGAATATCTGTGATGTATGTATACAAAATTTTGAAGTTCCGTCTACATTCTGTGTTAATCTTATCGATAAATTCTTTTCCATTAAATAGTTAGTAATTGCTATATTCATTTTGAATTACCTGGTACTTAGGTACAATGCAGAGATATATTTTTATGAAATTCAATATATTTCATTTTTGTGTTTAATACTGTTTAACTTTAACTTTAATGCGGCTCTTTATAATATATGAAGTGGCCGCGGTAGCTTAATGGTCATGGTCGCGGACTCGAGGCAGGTAATTTTTGTCGAGCCTTGATGCCACTAAAGACCTGTCGTGTATCCGGAGCTGATGCACGTTGAATATGTCGAGGCTCTGTCTTGACCGAGACACACGACACCCGGCCCTTGTCTCTTGACCGAGGTTCAAAATTACGAGGTCCATCGCCAATAGCTCTCGTGTTTCTTCTAGAGCTATGTTAATAAAGCCAGACCAAATATAATATGTGAAAAAGCGGAATGCCACTCACACTGACTTCTTACACTTGTTATAGGTGATTAATCGCAAACGTAACATTTATGAATAAATTAAAGAATGTTATTAAAGCAAGGAAAGAGCAAAAAAATGATACTCGTAGAAACGCGTTCGTGAAGAGAAAAGATATCAAGACTCGTGATAATATAATAAATAAGGTGTAGTAATTTTAAGTCTTATACTTTTATTTTAAATCTATCCTACGGTTATTTTCACCCTTTTTATTACTTTAATCAATTTCAAAAGGAATTGCATCGGATTTCTAAATTCGCACAGTCATTACTGAGTCTAATTAAACACAGCAATGCTGAAGCAGCCTCTTCCTTCTTGAGGTTCATGAACTACAGGTTTCCCTTGGATAAATAGTTTTATCAAAAAATTTGCAGTTTCTTCTATTAGTGCCATCGAAAGAAAATGAACATCTTTTACGATAAAAGCACTAAATCGCACGCAAGTCTTTAATCTGATACCGTTACATTTTTATTTATTTTTTGCTTAATTAAATGAATTAGTTTTATTAAAAATTCTATTTTATTATTTTTTCCCCTCAAAAATCACGGTATTTTAAAAATCAAGAGAATTTCGTCTATCACATATTGTACGCTGACGTGAATCAATTTATTGTTAGGGGGAAGTCCATTAACTCCAAACTCGATATTAAAATTAACAGAGCAATTTCATAGATATCATCTTTATTCAACTGCTCTATGTACACTATCTACAAACACATCTTATCTTGTGAAAAAAGTTAACAGCGCCATCTATAAGCGTAAGCAGTCTCACCACACTGGATAATCACAATATTCTCTGATCGAAACATTTATATTCTTGTGAATTTAATAAAACAAATAGTTACGAGATAACCATGAAACAAATGCTAGCATTTTAATCAATCTACAATCAAAATGTATCCACATAATACATGCTAAAATACAAGAGATGTTGTAGTTTAACACGTTGGTTAACACATCGATCAATAACTCCCGAGACTAACCCAGAGATGGCGCTCGTAGTAAACCAGTAACCAGGTCTTTCTAGAGTACTAACCTTTGCTTGAAACGTGTCAAAATTTTAAGTCGATCGGACCAGGAAAAAGGTTTTTTGAAGTGAAGTGAAAAAGGTTTTTTCCAAGTGGGTGCCGCGATTGCTTTCGATGGAACAAAAACAGCAACGAGTCGATGATTCAGAAAGCTGTTTATCGCTATTTACTCGCAACAAAAAAGATTTCTTGCGGGGGGAAAAAATTGGGAAGCACATTTTTGAGAGAAATATCAAGGCCAAACAAGATAAAGTTGTGATATAATCGTTGAAAAAATTGGTAAAGTATAAAAATTGGTTGAGAGGAAGCAGGGTTGAAAATAGAGAAGGATCGCTAGGGTATTTCGGAGGCGCATCACCCATGGAAAAGAAAAATATCACTAGGGTCCTTCGGGTTCATGAAGCCCGTACTTACCTAAAGAAGGTAAGCTCCTAAGGGCGAACTATCGTTTGAATTAAATGGGATTTAACAAAAAAAAAAAAAACATTGTGGTATTTTCAACAAACATTTGGCGCAGCTTAGTTAGACTTGACTTTTGCGGGATAAACCTACTATCACTCACTTCACCAAAGATTGTTGTATAGAAAAAGGGTTACTATACTTTGATTCTCTTGGATCTCGAAGTCTAATGCAATTTGGTGCACTAAGTTTATGACATCCGATTACCTCGGATGTTATCTTGTGCCATCACTAATATCTAATATTAAACAATACGACGCAAATAATTACAAGAACCACCAAAACCACTTTCAACATTTATTAATATATATCTCTAATACAATGATATAGCTCTCCAGGTCAAGTTTACTAATACTTTAATTCAACCCACCAATAATAATTTAACAGCTTCTTACCAACTGCTAGAGGTAGATCTGGAACAACTGCTACTAGAACAATTCTCAATCCGGGTGTTTTACACTCCAATTCCTCAACTCTAATCCTTAAGTCAGTATTCCAATACTATAATATTTAGATTCTACCTCTCTCAGTTGCAACGCCTCGATCCTCCTTCTCCTCTCGTCTCTACTCTTCAGATGGGTTATATACTTCTTAATTTAACTGCTACTTCATTCCTAACTTTGCTTTTACTTATTACATTTCTTCATCACGTTTTCATTTTGGTTGGGCCAAGGTTGTTTTTACAGCAGAAGCAATTAATCTCAATTGAAAAGTCCCCAAGGTTGGTGAAGAGAAACCGCGAATAGCCCAATGTCTGACCTCCCCAGAAATGAAACTTGTGGTTATCGTTGGGTACAAAAAACTAAGCGTGAAATTACACATTAAAGTCCGGCGCCTACGTAACTGGACGTTATCCTGACTCCGTTATGTTCTGAATTCTAAAGCTACTTAATAGTTGCCTCTAATTTATACTCTCTCTTGCTAAGTGAATTTGGAAACTTTCTGAATGTACTGGCTATTCCTAAACCCTTAATATAAGCTTAACCTAAGGAGAGTTTGCAAAATTCTAAAACCTTAATGCTAACAAACATATTTTATTATAAAATTCAATTTCTTGTTCCTTCTCAGCCAGAATTTGTTTCTTCGGCTCCTTTCAAGTTGTAGTTCAGAGTTGTTACCTGAAATGGATGACTTGTACATCATTTTGTAAAAATTGAACATTAGCAAAACATCATTCCTTATTAATATACATAATTTTCTACATAAAATTCAAGGAATTTGATGAATGTGGCGCGATCTGGTCAAGAGACAGAACAATGCCAAAAATGCGAACTTACGCAGCGCTAAAGTGTTAATATTAGTCGCGATCCTAATTACGCCACGCTGTGACCAGATGTATAACATAAATGATCATGAAATGAGTTATACATAATTCATGCAAAATAACCAGACACATCTACTCTTAAAAAAACAAGTCTATTGAATAAACAAGTGTTATACTTCTAACAAATGTTTACAATTTAAAAGTTCAAAATCTTTATAATATAAAAAATACTTTCCATCAGGAAGATCACCATGGTGATTTACAATTAACTAAATTCAAACCTTCCATCAAAGTTCTCAGCTCTTAGTGGCGTAAGAGCCAATGCCGTTGCCGTAGCTGGAACTGAAATACATAAAAAATTAAAAGACTTGTTGTCTCAACAATAATATGTCTTCAAAATCCAAATGTAATAACATAGAACAATACAACTGATGCTATTCAAGACATCTCGAGTTTGATTCAACTATGGCGTGAAGCTATTTCTCTAGTGAGCTCTCTCCGGGTAGTTGACTCTTCTTACTGCTCCTATCCCTTCCATAAAGGCTCGTTCCTCTGCTGGAAATATCGGATGTCCCCTCCTCGTTGCTTGTTCCTGCTGCGGAGATTGTAGGACTCCCCTTGTGGTCTGCTCTCTTCTTGTGAGTTCTCTTCACTCTGGCGGATGTAGGTGGCTCTTCGGCTGCTCCTTTCGGATTGCCTGTATTTTCTCATCCTTCTCTCCTTGCACTGGCGAACGCTTGGCCTGGAATTATGTAGTGATGACTTTGGTCTCCTTTTTTCCTTCTCGTGTCAATCTTATGGGCATTCTCCTTTTGGAGGTGGCGAGTTTAGAGAGGAGGCTGAATTCTTAGATAATTGTCGTTTGCCTGGCCTATCCCTGTATCTGCTTCCCTGCTGGCTGGGACCTAGCTTTTCTTTAAAAAACGCTTTTTTGCGTCTTACTCCCAGTACTCTCAGCTGAGGTCTTCCGCTTCGTTTGTGGCACTCGGCGTTCTAGCCTCAAATTACCCTTACGTCCTAACTTCAGTTGAGGGTTCTGGCTTTCCTCATAGCTATCCTGTCTGTATGTCCCGACCGTGTTCCTCGCTCCTCCTATAGACACTTTGTTCAACCAACTCCCCCTCTATTACCTTTTCTTTGGTGGTAAGAGTTTGACTTGGTCAATATTGACCGTGGTCCTTCATGCTTTAGAATCACTACATTGTTTTGTATCACTCGGACCACTTTGGTCCTTCAAATTTGGCTGAAATTTCGCTACCCTGGTGCAGAACTAATTGGATACGTTTCCACTATGCGAGATCATTTACCTTAACAAAGTCCATTCTCCTCTTGTTATAGTACCGAGCCTGTCTATTTTGCTGCATCTCCGTTCTCTGCTGAACCTCTGCCAAAGTTTTTCCAATATCCTACACATATCTGTGCTCAGGGACCTGTATCCAGTTTTTTGGAAGAACGTTATCAACTTACGCTTTAAAACAGTTCGGCTGGTATAACTTTCCTGTAGTTTCATACCATAGATTTCAATTGCATATGCAAACTGCTGTAAGTGGTCCCAATAAATTGTGGTTCGATTGCGTAACTGGCAATCATTTTGCACAATATTTCTATTATTTCTTTCTGAGCATTAGCCTGCACGGTCTATAAGCCGTAATTTTTTATGTACTCAATGTTCAAGGTGCGACATGGTTCCTCAAATATTTCAGAAATGAATTGGGTCCGTTGTCACTACTTTAATTGGAGCTCCATATCTAGATATATAACTTTTAAAAGGGCAGTGGCCACTGCTTTAGCTGAAGCTTTTCGCAAAGAGAATTAATTCCCATTTAGAAAAATTATCCTTGATTACTAAAGAAAACGATGTCTTTCGGGATTCGAGGCTGGGTACGGTCCTAGCAAATCTAAAGAAATTTGTTCCCAGATTACGTCGTTTTACAAGAAGAAATTAATTGTCCAGCTGGAAGCGCGTTTTTATAATTATAGCGCTGACATATGTCGCACGTTTAGTATATTCATTTATAATTTCCTCATTTTAGGAAAGTAGCACGACTCTTTTTTTTATTCTGGCGTAAAGTTTTCTTATGCCAAATGACCCTCGTTGAATCATGAAATTCCCTCAATACCGATTCACGCAAGTTTGCGGAATATAAGCTCGTAGTTCATTGATTAGAAGTTAGTATTTTTTTGTATAAAAAAGAACATCAATTAGTTTAAAGTCTTGGGACCAATTTTCACATATTCCCGAGTTTATTGCCAGATCCTCCGGGTTTTCCAAATATCGATAAATATGACCCAACTCAGGTCCTGCCTCTGTTCATCTATCAGCTTGTTCTCTCGTGCTTACTAGAGGTGATAATGGGCACAGAGACACCCTCAGAGCCTGTCCTTCAAAGGGTTGTCTAGATAACATATCTACACCACATTCTGCTTTCCCGGCCTATGTTCCCATTCTATGTTATATTCCGCCAGCTTTAATGCCCATCTTATCATCCTGCGCCGAAAATTTTTTCCCCGTTTAGCTTAGTCAGCGCTGCGTGGTCCGTTACCACTTTTTGTTGGACCATGCCCAAAGTACGACCTAAATTTCTGTAAAAGCCCAAATC
>BMAW01005704.1:861538-950102 GCA_019974015.1 Nephila pilipes | reverse complement strand
ACTTCACTTCAAAAAACCTTTTTCCTGGTCCGATCGACTTAAAATTTTGACACGTTTCAAGCAAAGGTTAGTACTCTAGAAAGACCTGGTTACTGGTTTACTACGAGCGCCATCTCTGGGTTAGTCTTTGGAGTTATTGATCGATGTGTTAACTCTAGTACCATACATAAAGGGTGTCAAAATCATTTACAGTCATGGCTCAATTTCTAGCAAACCAAAATTTCGTGGGCTGCACCATGTTTAATTACGATGTTGCTCATTCGTTCGCCTTCCTAACAGGAGTACCATTCTCTAGATTTGATTTGCATCATAGTGATTGTGCTACTCACAGTGACATAACATAACATGGGCACACTAATAGCATAATTACATACAATTACATAACAGCAGACTGTGTTATATTTTACACCATAGCAAAATATTCTTACTCCTAGTAATTTTTTGCTATTACCTCCTGATTTCAATTAAGACATGCTTAAAAATAGATGAGGTAATAACAAATTAATAAAAATCACACTCACTCACACAAGGCTTTTTTTTCCTTGAACATTTACTAACTAGACGCAAAATAACTACACAAATTAATAAGCAATACTTAAATATACTTATTGGTCTCTGAAAGCGGGGTATTTAGACAAATCAGGCAGAAAACTAATAACGTTATTTTATTATCTGTTGCTAAAATATTCGGTGTTAGTTGTGTGGAAGAGAGGGCGGGGACTAACACTACTAATAATAGTTCAGAGGCGAATGCTGTAGTTCGTTATCAATAAGTTTGTAATATTAAAAATTTAAGAAATTAATCTACAAATTTTTAATAAAATTTGTTGCATACATATTGTTTGTTATCTTGCAAGGTCTCAAAGATATTCCTTGAGGATCACGAGTTTGACGTGTTTGCCGAACATTAAATGTATTTGCACATTATTATTTAGGATATATTAACTATTACATTTGTTAGTGTGTCACTTTGATCGGCGTCACCCTGTATGATACCTAAGGTTGTCAACCTTACCTGTTTTTTCCTCATAATACGGAATTTTTCTAATCACTAAATTCCTCAACTAAAATACTACTTAATAATAGTATCCTAAAATGTTAAGCATTTGAAATAATAGAAAGTATTATTCTGAATAAACTATGAATTATTCCAAATGGCGAAGGCAATCTAAAAAATAATTCAAGTCGATATTGTTGTGAATTTAAATTTTTGTTATTCTCTATTTTAGAATACAATAATGCTAAAAAAGAATTTTCTGGGGAGGAGGAGGGGTGCTTATATATTAGATTCTACTTTTTGATTTCATGAAACAATGCATAAAATTAGATTAAAAGAAATTTTATCGTATAAATGTGCTCGTGATTACAATTCCAGATAGAATTTTAAAGAATATTCCTTTTCTACTTGCAAACATTTTGTTATCGCATAGAATCTCAAATAACCAAACTATTTTTTTTTTAATTAGGAGTTTCCAATGTAGTTACTTTTCCGATTTTATTTTAGTTAAGTAGAAAATTAATGTCTATACATAATGGAAAAGGGAATCCACGCACACACATATCTGAGAAGTGGTTCGTGAACTTCAAATTACTTGCTGAGACGTTACACGATTCAAACGAAAGATTAAGAACCCTGATTCAAAATGAAGCCACTATTGAAACAAAATTATGAAATACATTTTTTCTTTTCATTCTCAAAACCTCCAGTAGATTTTGTAGTTAAGAGATAAACAGAAGTAGGAAGAAGTAACAGGACATACAATGTCAAAATGTTTAATACGTATAAGAGGGTTTAAATTACAAAAACAAAAATAGACATTTTTGTCAATACTTATTTCGACGTTTTTGTGATTGTTAAATAGTTACTCACTTTAAAAACACCATTTAATTTTTTCAGTCACTTTAAAACACCATCATTTTCATTCATCCATAAAATACAACTGTTTTTTAATCAGATCGAATTCAAATTATAATTAATAATATTATCAATCATAACGAATGTAAATGTTTTATTTGAAATACACTAGTACCGCAACAGATTAAATAAACAACATAACAGCAGAATAACTTCTAACGACAAAATAATAGGTTTGATATCTCATTATTTAGTTTTTCATTTTGTAAGTTCGTTAGCAAGCAGCTTAATCCACGTTAGAACTGAGCAAAAAGTAATAAAAGACAAAACTGTCGTTATAAAAAGGAAACAAATTCAGGTATTCTTTCTTTTTTATATAAACGAATAAAAACTAACTAAGAATGTTAATTGACTTTAAAGTTGACAGATTTCTATAACTTATCTATAAACAATAAAAAATATATAATTTTACAACAGAAACTGAATATGACATCTACTTAGCGACGCATCTCTCATTTCAAAAAAGGTTGAATTCAATAGAAATATTGCTAATAGAAAAAATTAAGTTCTTTCAAGAATGTCTTTCCATTAAGAATAATTCTGTTAATAATAAAACCATTAATCATGTTGATATAATTGACAATGATTAGTCATTCAACGTTTTCAAGCCTAAAAATATTAAAATTAAAACTATATTCTTTCAAGATATAGAAAAATGTATATTATACTTTTGTTCTTGTTTAAGCAAATCTTCTTGAATCATTCATCATATGAAATTCCTCGAATTCATTAAGCAATTTTTGAAATTAATCTGAAAAACTGAAATTTTTGGAAGTCTTATTTGATATGACTAATTTAAGTTTCTTTTTTCAATGAAACTATTGTAGTTTTATTTCATTAAAAATTAATAAATAATCATTCTCTATTTCGATATTTCCTGATATTATATGCAATTTCCCAAGTCACGAGGCTAGAGTATACGTTTTGGAAAGCAAAAACCTCCTTGAGAAGACACAATTTTAAGTTAAAGAGGTACTTATATACATAATATCAAACTTCTTTAAATTAAATGATAACCGTTGAACATGCATAAAATAAATGCGTATTTTAGAACAAAATCTTGGTATCAGACCCTATTTCGATTAAATACGACCAAACGCTTTATTTGTAAGCACATTTACAATATTGTGCGCGTGTGTGATTGTACACATGGTTCATATGGGTTTATTCGTTTGTAACAAGTACTTAAATCATTGGACGTAATTTTCTGAAATTTTTTCAAATTAAATTTTTTAATTTTGTCTTCATGAGAAAAGGTTCTAATAATGGAACATCAATTACATTATTATTAGATTTAAAGCAAAATATATTAGCAATAAAACAATTATATTTGCTTCATCATGAGTTGATATAATCCATCCTTCGCTATTTCGATTACTTTCAAATAATTTGTTTCAACATAATACTTTTTTTTGAAGGAGTACATTTTTTTGAATTTATACTCTTATAAATTTAAAAATGTTACATTTATCATCCATGCATTGTTTCTTCCACTTTCCTTCTCTCTTTCTTTTTTACGTAAATTCGGATTACATTTTTGAGTAGTAAATATATTTGATTGTCAGCTTATTTCATGCGTACTACTTAGGTAAAATACATTTAAGCCTTTTAACCTTCATAGAATGTCGACACATCTAGTTTATATTAAAATAATAAAGGCCACATTTCGAATGGCATGGCGCTGAAATAATTATTGAAATGAAAAAAAAAAAATCTCTCTCTCTCCGATTGAAAAGCTTTCTATCATCTTTACATCACTTGTTACCGAACCACAGTCAATCTTACACTTAAGTCTTCTCCGTTTTCAGCCCAAGCAACGAAACGAAAAAAAAATGAAGGATTTATTTTGAAAACACATTAATAATTCTCGTGTCAAAGAATAAAATAGCACTTTCAATTTCACAACCGCAGAAAAATGAAAACAAGAATGATATTGTTGAACAAGAAAGGGACACACACACAAAAAAAGAAATATATTTAAAAAAAATTTCCGCCAAAAAAATCGCATGATGTACAAAACAAGTTAACCGCATTCTAAAATAAAAATGGGAGGATGGGGATTGAACATACATTGAGAAAAATGCGAGATTTGGCAAGTGACGTCAGTTCACTTCCGTCGTATACCGGAAGTTCACCCAACAAAACTGACAACACATTCAAAAAACAGAAAAAAAGAGAGATAGTAGTTTTCGTGCCCATTCAAAAAGCGAATAAAAATGCGAAAAGTGCATAGGGGGTTGGAAAGTATGAAAAAGAGAGAGAGAGAGATCGTGTTCATTTTTTCTTTCCTTTCTTTTGTATGATTCCAAAGAGTGCGGAGCTTTTTAATAAGTCGCAGAAAGAAATGAAGGGAAGTGAGGGAAAATTTTAATTCCTCTTTTGCTGTAGAGAGAGGTTTTTTGGAAAGATTGATTGACATATCGGCCCCAGTTTGAAAGGGTTCCCCCCTTTTTGTTGTTTATCTTCTGGTGGGGGAAGCACCCCCTCTTTTCTTATTTCGATTTTTTTGTCACAATTTCGGTTTTGGATGAGGGTTGTCAAACCACCAAGTGTGGAGAGAACGTGTAAAAATGCGATTTATCATTCTGATAATAAATTACGTTTGTGGTAAGAGTTTTCTCGATGATAGAAGCGATTCTTCCGTCGATTTCTCAAGGATTTTTGGACTTTATTGTCCTCCCTTAGAGAATTTAGTCAGAGAAGGGTGGTTTTTTCGAATGATGAAATGGACAGGAGAGAAGCCATTTCATGACGGAAGAAGGCATTCTAGAAATTCAGGCTTATGGATTGCATTTCATGTTACAATACAAATAATTATGTTTAATACATAATAAAAATAAAGTATTAAATAATCTGTCATGTTATTTATTGATGTTATATTTTTGCAGAATGATAATTTTGAAAGGTATTTTAGTAGGTATT
Source organism: Nephila pilipes (assembly GCA_019974015.1). Classification (NCBI taxonomy): domain Eukaryota; kingdom Metazoa; phylum Arthropoda; class Arachnida; order Araneae; family Nephilidae; genus Nephila; species Nephila pilipes. The sequence goes on along the minus strand of BMAW01005704.1, from coordinate 945,265 downwards.
TCTAATTAGAAATAAGAAAAGTTATGAATATGAATATTTATTCCATCCAAATGTAAATTAAATAATTAAATATGATTAGAGCATAAATGGAAAATGCACTTTTAAAAATTAATGCACTTTTGTTCAACCGTTACTTAAAATTCTATTCGAGTTTAGCATAAGAATCTCCATTTAATTCCTGACTCTCCAGAACCTAAATTTCTTTAATAATCATAATGGGATGTATTTAAGTGTTATTATGTAAACTTAAGGTGCATTTATATTGTAGGTAAGGATAAATAAACCGCTACAATTTCCTTAAATGACATTAAATTAAAATTTACACACGCGAAATAATCAATGAGTCTTGTATTTATATCCACAATGATCTGAGTTTAATTTTAAAATTAAGTACGCAATCTTTGAAAACTTCTAATAAATTTAGAAAAATTGTGAATTCAAGTCGTATTAGAGTAATAAGAGAGATAACAGAGAGAATCATTTTGAATAACGACGGTGTAACGAAGGCAGCACTTGAGACACAATTACCTTAACTTCACAAGGAAATCTGTGAAGACTTTGAAGCTTATATCGCATTAACGTGTCTCTATTATTCGGCATGATGAATCTCCGAAATGGACTCGAACACACATCTCGATTTGAATATCGCCTGACACCAAGCACACGACCGTGATGATGCTTTTCTTAAGAATTCTGAAGAATGTTTAGCGGTTCTTATTCTCAAACTTTGGCTTCTTTTGTGTAAAAATATTTTTATTGCTTGGAAGAATACATAAAAATCGAACTACTTGCAGGGAATTTCTGACAACAGTCGAGGAAGATCCAAAAATTAATTTGCATGGGAACTATAACTGTGGAACAGTACCCCAAGTCTTTCTAATTTATAAGAAAAAAAACTATAATTGTTCCACGAATTGTATCAAACATAATGTTGTTTATTGTTTCTTTTGCCTGATCTATTACAATTTGCATTTTGGAGTGATCCAATTTTACCCAGCAAGATGCGCTCTTGAGAGTTGGTACCATAGAACTTGTTTAACCACACAATTCAGTCCCGAGTCTAAATGTGCACGTTTTGTTTTCTTGGGTGTTCATTTTATTCAATTTGTTTCAATTTGTTTCAATTTTTATTCAATTTGCTCCAATTTTTATTCAATTAATTTACTCATTTCTATAAATTTTATCTTCTCTTATTTGACTTTTGTATATTTGTTTTCTTATTTATTTTATGTTGTTTCTTAATGATTCTAATAAAAATTCTCATGTTAAAAACTACTACTAATTTCTCCTCTTGATCACCGGAAACACTAATACTTCCGAAACACATTAGAGAAATCCACAACTTCCTGCAATAAATTAAAGTTAATTACATTTTATTGAATTAAATGTATTTGTACTTCATATAATTAGAAAAACTGACCTGCAGTTACTGCACAATGCTGGCGCTAGATCAGTTAATAGCGATCTAAAGACATCTAGCAATCGGTCTGTTTGGAACCATACGCTTCTGGGTCAAATATATTAGGCTTGCCGCAGACAGATTGGTTACTGCTCTTTCGCATGATCCGCGAGTCGCATTCCCTCACCTCGCAAGTTTATGCACACCCGCTATTTTCAGTAGGTTTGCTGGTTATATATGCATTGTGTATTGCTTATGCATGCAAGATAGACCGCGCACTTTCTAAAATGAACTGAACATTGTAATTATTTCTGAACAAGAATACGGAAGAAAAATTGTGACCATAATTCAATTAATGTACTGAGATATCACCGTAGTAATGGTATATGATACAAACGTCTCATGGTACTTTTATGTACAATAACAGTTTAATTTTTTGTTCAGATGATCCAGCTGCTCGGGCCACAGGTTCATACCATGCGAACCGTGGGTTGAACAGACTTGTAATAGACGACAGAATAACAAGTACGTTTGGTAAAGTGAAAACAGGACTTTATTATGTTTATATTTTCCTGAATTTAAGCATATCAAAGGTTGTTGTTTTTTTTTGTAAGTATCGAATATAGTGTTAGAAATTTATTTTCCTTCGAAGTATAAGAATCACAAATTTGAAATTTTCGCAAATGGCACAGTAAACCAAAATCACGGAAAACCAAGTCAAAATGGTAGGAGAATCAGTTAAAAAGCTGTCGCCTTATGAGACAAAATTAACAACGACATTAGATAAGTTAATAGTTTTATTGGACTCAAAATGCCTTACCAGCAAATGTTTTGTTTAATCAATAAACAACATAAAGAAAAATAATTACGAAAACTGATATTTAAAGTCAAAGAATTTTGGAGGTGCATTAGAGCTCTTAATCCTTATCCTCCTGCCATGCCTTTTGTCATGATCGAAGCGAGCATCGAACAAAAAGCTTGAGAGATATTGTTCTCCTGCAATTAGTTCCTAATACTAGGGCCATAATGTGCTCTAAAACTCGAGCCTGACTTTATGCAGTTTATCAGTGCTTCTCAAGTTTCATGTTCAATGAAATAAAATTGATAATTTGAGCAACATATGTCTTTGAGAAATATTTTCAAAATAATTTATTTGTACATACAATGAATTTTTAATTGAAACTATTTGAATATGTCGAACAATACGGTTTTTATTGCATAAACAATGAATATTTTAGTTATTTAATGTTTCAGTTTTGTAATTTTTTATTATTTAACGGATAATTTTTTTTAAAAAAATATGTGAATTTTTTTTTTTTTAATTTCAAGCGTCGAGCGTTTGACATCGTAAGAAAAGAAAGTTATACAGTTTTTTACTGCTATCGTGTTTATCATATTTGATACCGTAGAAGACACACACAAATTCTATTATTCCGTCACCTTTTACTGAAATCACCAATTATTTTATTTAAAATTTTGATTTGTTCTATGTTAATATTTGAATATATAACGCCTTAATAAATCCTTGTTACATGCTGACTCATTTCTGGAACCGTAATGAGATATTAAAAGTATCATCATCATATTTGATTCAATGGCCAAGAATGGACCAAGGCCTTCTTTTGAAGATTTCTCCAAGATAGCCTGCCTTTTGCTTTATCACCTCCTCCCCCGTGCCAGTTCCTCTCCACTATCAACTTAAAATACGATCCAACAGAATCAAGCCACCGTAGTTTTGGTATTCCGCTTTTCAGACTAGTAAAGAGCTTTGCAACAAAAATCTTCCTTATTAGATTTTTTTTCATTCATTCTAAGAATGTGAGAAGCCCAATTAATTCGTTTCAAATATAGCACATATTATAATAACCTATGATATAAAATGTTTTTTATAAAAATATTTAAGAGAACCTGATCATAATTTTATCTTTCATATTAAACGACTACTTATGTATAAGAAAATTATAGAATCACAAGAATAAGTTCGTATAAATGTTACCACTAAAAATAAATACGAGTATTTCAACTCTTGTAATAGTATTTAGTAAAGAAATCTTTATTTTCTCTAAGATATTCAAGATACGACCATCTTTAAAAACAATTCATATCGTTTGAAAATTGACTGGGAATATTAAATTAAATGGGTGCCTTCAAATTTCGTTAAAAAAAATTTTTAACAAACATTTTTTTTAAAAAAATTATATTAGAATAATGATGCTTTTTGTGTAAATAAAACTTTTGAAACATAAAAGCTTGAACAATAATCGTCAATTTCCTTAAACACAATTTCTGTTTAAAATCTTATCATTCCTATTCTTTGAAGGCCGCGGTAGCCTAGTGATCATGGTTATAGATTCGTGGCCGGCTGTTTTCGTTCAGTCACGGGTTCAATCCTTGGCCGCTAAAGACCTAAAGTATAGCCGGAGCTGATGCACGTTAAATATGTCGGGGCCCAAAGTCCTCTCGTTGGCATGGTGTGGCAGTAAGGAAAGAGGGTACCAGCTCAGTTGCCATCCTCGTCACTTAACCGAGGTTCAAAATTACGAAATCCGTCGCCAATAGCCCTCGTGTTGCTTCTGGTGCGACATTAATAAAAACTAAACTAAAAGAATGATTTTCTTTGTAAAATCACGGTAACTGCACTTGCTGTGTGGTCATGGTTGCGAGCTGATGGCCGGCATGAATTTTAGTCCATTCGTGGGTTCGTGTCCTGATGCCTCTAAAGACCCAGCGTGTAGCTGGTCTGATGCACGTTAAAATCCTCATCTTAGCAAGAATTGATAAACATACAAATGTCATTCAAGTTGTTTAACCGGGGGCTCAGAACAATGAGATCCGCTTCTCAAAGTACTCGAGTTGCATCTAAATGACATGTTAATGAAGAATAAAGAAAATATGTACATATAAAACAAGAAAGAAATCGAAAATCTAAGATTATATTTATAACTCATTTGTTTCGGAAAACTACACACAAAAAAATCAACTTTTGCTGCACAATTTGTGATATCTCTGATTAAAAATGATGATCCAGTTTTCAGTCTCACATGGTTTTATTAAAGATCTCTAGCATAGGATCAGCACGAAGTTTGGTTTCAATTAACGACCTTCTTTCTGAAATCAAAGCTAGAATTGGTGATGCACATTTTAATAACTGTCGTGACGAGATCTAAGTCGGCACCTCACTCTTCATTTCCATGCCAATATGAAGACATAGTCCTGACGATTTTATGATGCATCAGCTCCATCAAATGACTCGTCGCGAGTGGGCTGTCGTTTTTCTGGCACGATATTATAAACACGAATAAATATCCGTAAAATATAGAATATATAGATTTCTATATTTTAGAGAATGTATATCAAATAATCATGCAATCTATACAGAAAGTTGTTATCGTAAAATTAGATCACAAAACAATAATACAATATATCGCTCCTGATTCTTTGAAAACACCCACACATTGATCAGTGTAAATTTTGAAATCCAAATTAAAAACAATTTAGATCGAGTGACGAGAATGTCACTTGAGTGGATGCCTCTAAACTATTAAATTGAACCAAGAGACGACTTTGAGGCCCAGTTCTACTTAAAGAAAAGCATTCAGTACAACGGGGTTTTAGACAATCGCTCGGCATCCGAGTGGTCGCGACTTCATTGTTTCCATCGATTCGTGGGGGGCGAATATTGATACTATGAAGGGTTCGTCGTGTACAGGGGCACGCTAAACCTGACCTGCTCGATGCCCTCACGTTTGGAGAAATTGGAATACTGTCTGTCAGTTCTGATATTGTCCTCTTTACTTGACTGTGACTCAAAATGATAAGGTTCGTCGCCCTCGTGTCTTTTCTGAATGCAACGTTAATAAGCAATCAACGAGTTTTTGGTAGAACCAGGTTTCAGACCCAAGGCTCGATTTTTAAATGTGTCTGCCATGCAGCTCGCCATTATGACCTCACGGTCATGGTGACGATCAGGCAAAAGGAATTAAACTTACAAAATTTGAGTCATTCAAATTTATTGCAACTTTATTGTAACTGGAAATGACATCGTTATTGAATAGGACACTAGCCTGAAATTAATTTCGAAAGTGAAAACAAAGAAAAACTAAGAGACTAAAAAGGAGAGAATGCTTTTATATGAAAGACTCTTCCAAACACCGACGTTTGAAAATCCTACAGAGAATTTGTCAAAACCTTGGACGACACTTTGCAAAGTCACAAGGGAACAATACAGAGGAAGTCGGTCGCACAATTTATATTCGAAATGCACTTTTTCCACTCTTCCAAAAGCAATCTGAAGTCTTCTACAAGATTTAAAAGGAATAATAAGAAAGAAAAAAATGTGGCCAAAAGGCACATCTCGATTCACAAAACACGAGTCCTCGCAGAAAGAAGACGGTATCCAGTTTCCCCGTCTTCTCTCGGCAAAAGTGTTCGAGTCCTTGCCAGGTAACTCGATACTTATGGGATTTTCCTCAACTTTTTAACCTTTTCATAGGATTGGAGAGCACGCGTACCAGGAGCATGCGCACAATGGACACTCACCCCTTTCCTGTGCCCTCGAAAGGAAAATGTAATTTCCGGTAAAAAATGGTTGCATGCTTCGGTTAAGATGGCTTGTCTCCCTTTTTCCCCTAAAAATTGAGGGTTTTTTTCCCTCATTTTTTGCTTTCCCCTTTCTTTCGAAAAAGTTGGGATGTTGGAAGAAAAAAAAATCCATTATCACAAACAATGGCTTTTACAGAATTTTGTACCGGAAATTCGATGTCAAGAAGCTATTTCATAAATCAGTCCATCGGTTGTATTGAGGTAGTTTTGTTGAATACTGAAAAAGTGCAGAAATCTTAATTTTTTTTTCACTGAAAAAGAAATAGAGTAGATAACAATTTTCGAATGGCACGTATATGTATTGTTGTATACACAATACGAATGACAAATTATTTCAAATTTGAATAATTGAAAAAGATATGCGAGTTTAGAGCGTTAAGTGGGAGATTCGGAGAAAAATTAATGGGGGAAAAAAGTAGAAAATTCACACCTGCACAAAGATCTGAAGCTAAAAATATAGTATTTTCTTTCTTCAAAATCGTAGGGCGTTCCTGAAAACAGAGAAAAGAAGTATGGTATGGTGCAAAACTTAATTTTTCGGGAAATTCTCCAAAATCCCCTTCCGGAAACTCGAAACTCTTCAAAATTCAAATTAAAAGAGTAAAAAATAACACCTTTTTGTAGTTTTATTGCCAATATATAAGAAAACTTGGTGAAATATAAATTTTTCCTTTGTTGATGTTGGTCAATTTGTACTTCTGCATATTTGTATAAATTTTCTAGTGAAAGGCTTTTTAAAAATCAACACTTGAAGCGGCGTATTAAAGGGAAAGTAGTTATACTTTTAAATATCCCTATTATGAGCTTAAAATCTTGTATATTGTTTCAGAGACATATATTGAAAAGAGATACAATTAAAAATAATTATTTGTTTTCAATGGAAAAGCGACATGTACAAAAAGAGTGACAATAAATTACTCAGAAAGTAGAGATATTCAACGTTGTACGAGTGACAATGTTGTGACAGTAAATTATGCAACGAAAAGTGACAAACTGTCAAAACTCAAACTGTACTAAATATTTTATAATTGGTCGCATATAATCGAAACATACTCTACAATTGAATTGGATTGCTATATCTATTTTGCTTGCTTCTACACGCCAACAGATGACTGTGATTTCATTCAGTTGAACCCTGTTTAAAGTTTTTAAAAAATATAAAAATAAAGCTGTTGTTTAAATGAATAAAGAAACATCTTGAGATGATTGAAACTCGGGTTTCTGTCCGTTAGGCTGAAATGCGGGAAGAATAACAATGAAAAATGCATTCTTATTGTAAATAAATAGCCTCAAATCTGGTTACAAAGTATAGTATTGAATACTTTGCAACTACACAACCTACCTGCTAATATATGTAAATAAAAAATTTCTTATCATGTCCACGGAGAAAAAAGAAATACTCAAAAATGAATACCCAGACGTACTCATTTTGAAATGAGTATGTTTGTATCAGATTTGAGCGTATACCTTTATATCAAATGTGAAACATTACAAGTATTTATTTAAAAAAAAAAAAAAAAAAGGGAAATCAACATTTTCAAAAATTATTACAGATATAAGGACTATAAAAGTTCGTTTTATATACTGACTACGTATTTTACAAAGTGGGTTTCAAAAACAAATATGGTTTGCTTAAATATTTCGAAACATATTTCGTATTTACCGCGCTACACGCGGAAGAACAGATGAATATTAAAATGAGTAAGTACTACCAATCACACAATCTCTTTACATTTTTTTTTATTATTGATATCTTCAGAAATATTTTATTATATCTTGAGAATTGTAATTGATCAGTTTTAAAATGATTTTCTGTGAGTAGTTAATTGTGTGTTACAGACTATCCCTAATATTACATTGTAACCGTAGCTTAGTGACTTCTTACTTTAATTTGCATAGATCAGTGTTGAAAATTATTTTCATACACGTTTCATATTTGTGTATGACGCTTATATTTTATAGAATAACAATACAGTACTCAAAAAGCAGTGTTATGAAATTTTAAAAATTTTTAGTCACTTTGCTACACTTTTTTTTATCGATGACTATACAGCGATGATGCTCGACAAGAATTCCAATTTTTTTTCACTTCATAAGTGTGTAACGAAACTGTATTTTTTTAATTGACAGAGAAATTATTATACATTTTTATCTTGTTTTAAGATATATATTTGTATTTAAGGTGTTAAGGTTTTACTATTTTCGAAGAATCGTTGTACATCAGTTATTGTTCCAATAATACTGTGTGCAATCATAAAGTTAGAAATTATATATTCAGAACTAAATGTTGACAAAAATAGTTTTTAATCCTGATTAATTCTTTTATGAATTGAAGTAAATTTCAGATACTTTATGACAGAAGTAAGATATTTCAGAATATATTTTTAAAGAATATGGTTTTAATTTAAACTCAAATTTTATGTATATTTTGGAACCAAATTTTAATAATCCAATCAGGCATCCTTCCTGTTAGTTATGTCTCACTGTTCATCAAATTATATGTGATTGTCTGTTTCATCACTATTGTCTCACATTTTTAAAGTTATCTGTTTTTAACTCATATGACTTGGGGTTAGGAAACACTACTTGTTTGTGTTTATTTCAAAATTTTATTTTTATATAATTAAGGTCTTAACACTGACGTTTCATATCTTGGTTTCTTTTTATAATGTGGCCCAAAAATATTGCAAAAATTTGAATAAATATTTGGTGCAGTATATTCAAATTTTATTCTATGCATGAACTCCAACCTTCATAAACACCGAATAAATAAAACAATATCTTTTGCATTCAATACATGACACAAATACTATAGATATTTGTAATCCATTATAAATTGTAAAAACACTTATAAATGTTCACCATAGTACAAGGCGGAGCATAAATATTATCTAGCATTTTTATTTGTTGAAACTTGTATTTTTATTTACACAATTTAACCACTTTATTCATGCACTTCTTAAAGTTAATGTTCTTAAAAAATATGCTTGTGCCGAGATGAATTACAAAAAATTTCTAATAAAACCGAGATTCTGGTGTTGGCTGGAAGAAACACGAATCACATTTGCACGATAAGGCAACGTAACAGATTCTTAAGCAGTACTCAAGATTTATAGAATGTAAAATTTTCTATTTCCTCAAAATTCTGTTTTTTACCCCCGACTGTATCATTTCTTTTCAAATATAATATTAAAAATTAACGTATACATATTTTTAAAAATCAGATTACCACTAATATAAATTTTGGCTTGTGTCTTGTTGTTTACAATAGTCAAAATTTTTTCTGCACTTCATTTACCTTAAAACATATAAGTAAAAATTATATTTGATTAATAAATATTACTTTAAGAAAAAGAATTTAGTGCTAGCTATATATATATATATATATATATATATATATATATATATATTAAATTTGAAATTGTATATAGAATTTACATATTAACATATGTTTTTTTTTTTCTTTTTCAGGGCCGCGGTAGCCTAGTGGTCAAGGTCGTGGACTAGCGGCCGGCGATTTTCGTTCAGTCGCGGGTTCGATCCTTGACCGCCAAAGACCCGCCGTGTAGCCGGGGCTGATGCACGTTAAATCTGTTCGGGACCCAAAGTCCTCCCGTTGGCGTGGTGTGGATGTTAGGAGAGAGGGGTGCCAGCTTAGGTGTCGTCCTCGTCACTTGACCGTGGTTCAAAATTACGAGGTCCGTCGCCAATAGCCCTCGTGTTGCTTCTAGTGCAACGTTAATATAAACTAAACTAAAACATATGTTTTTCTTAAATACATTTGAAACCTTTTTGAAACATTATAATCAACTAATGATTAAATTAATTTTTTTTTGCTAAATACATTAAAAAATCCCTTTAATTCAAGGTACGAAATTGCACACGTTTAAATCATAAATTGTTCTATTACTGTTACAGCTTAATTATGTATCCTGATTAAAAGAGAAAATAGTTTAATCCAATATTGCTTTATTTTTTAAGCAATCAGTCTGATAAATATAAAGTTTTTATAAGCTTAATTACACTGTAACTATTCACATGTATTTTCAGAGGGTTTAGAATAATTACAATACTAGAATAAATATTGGGCCCTTTATTTTTCACATGTTAGAATCAACCGATGATCTAATGATGCATAACAATATTAAAACGTGAAATAATTTGAAATACAAAATAAGCTTAATCCAAACAAAAGGCTTAAACAGCCGTTAACAGTTCAAAAACACACCTTTTTAAGGCAGAAAATAATTTAATGCTTATATCGGAAGTATACAAACAAATGCCAGAATCAAGATTAAATAGACTTACTGAGCAACATTTTAACTACACAATTAAACGAGAATTAGTCTATAGATATATGAAAATATATTCCGATTATTTCGAACCGAATGTAAATAATTAAATAATGTAAGAAATATGATAATATTAAATATATCAATCGAAATAAAATTGATGTACAAGATTAAAAAGCTAACACATAGAGAAATCCTATGTTAACGTATATCACACCGGTTTTGAATACCAGTTTTCGCAGTGCGTGTGAAGATATTTGATATAAACTTCACGTTTCCATCTATACCAAATTTACGAAACTTTCTTCATTTAAATCGAACCTTGTCACTTCGATTCATGACAATTAATTTCGACTTCATTAAATTAAAGGGGTTCTTTCAAAATTCTACACATTAAGCCACTTATTAAAATACCTTAGATTTAAGCATGGATTCTCAATTACCAGCTCACGGTAAGGAACTGCTTTGTAGTTTTAACACCAAATAACACTTTTAACAACTTAGCATTTCAAGAAATTTCAAAGAAATGCTGTCCAAATATCTATTTTTTTATTGTCCAAATTGTAAGAAAATTGCTTTTAATGAACTGATAGATGAACTTGATGTATTTTTTGGTGCTGATTTCAAAAATAATAATGAAAAATTTCTATCACATCACGTTTTTTTGAAAATTCAGTTTTATTTGGATTTTTATGAACATTTACAAACTATCTAAAGCGTCGAGCTAATCCTCATCTTGGTTCACTGACCTCACAGGAACTTTCGCTAAGCAAGTGTTATCGGCAGTCACTTTTCGATCTTTAATTGGATTGATTCTGAACGTGTTGTATCGAAGTTCATATGTATGCATATAAAAAAATATGTTTTTCCAGTTCAAAATTTGTTTTCTAATATTAACCCTCTTCCTATCAAGTTGAAGCTTTGCACATACGTTTAATAAATCCTTGGAAAATTCTCGTTCAATAAATCCTTAGAAAATCCAAGAAACGACAATCGTAGCATCGAAAATGGTTTGCTTTTATTAAGCATCATAACTCACTAGACAGCAGTCTAATTCTCACTTACTCGTATTCGTGATCATGACGCTTTTTTCGCCTCTAAGAAATTCTTCGTCATGACTTTTCCAGCCAAAGAAACCATATTCGTCTTCTTTGGAAAATATTCACCTGAAGCAAGCCATTGTTTTGATTGTTACTTGATTTCCGGTGCATAATGATGAATTTAGGTTTCCCCGATGGCAACAACTCGAGGCAAAATGATTTTAGCAACTCAATACGCCAGCAATAAAAAATTTTACTTGAGAGCAAATGACTTCCAAATTAAAACTAACTAATGAATCAATGTCAAATTTGAAAAACAAGTAATCAGTGTCAAAAAATACATAATTTATAAAACCATGAGGCGTTAATACATTTTTTATCTCATATATAAGTAGCTAGGGGGTACATAATTTATCGGTAATTACCTATGTATCTTAATTAAGAATCTCAATCTTTTAAAAATTATATATTATTTTGCAGAAAAAATTATTTTTATACTTTGTAGTTCAGCCTTAAATAAAAACTTGATTTAAAAATGTTTTTTAATTACATTTATTGATTTATTCTTTTTTTCTAAGAAATCCATGAAAAAGACGCTCTTCGCATCTCAGCAGCCGTATCTTTTTGGGTCGATGAGACCTTCATTGGAGCAATTTAATCGACGGTGACACCTCAACACCTCGATGTGGTAGCAATAAAAACTAAACAATGAATCAATGTCAAATTTATTTCGGTGCCAGTTAAAAGGAAAACACCATCGTAACACTAACTTGCCTTAGCAACACCATCTGTCGTCCAACGCAGTTACTTTTTGAATCACATCCGAATAAAATATGAGAAGGAATTCCATTCGGAAAGAACTTTATACCCTGTAATAGTTAGAAACTATATATATGCTATGCATTAATAACTCATCTACGAGATCATATTGAATTGTGTTACGTAATTCCTGTTCGGAACGCCAGAGCAAGTTTTAAGCGAAGCATTTTTGTTCATAATAAAATTTAAGAAACATTTTAAAATAATTAATGGGAAGAAATGTATTACAGAGAAAATTGCGTGGTAAGAAAATTTTTGAGAAAAAAAAAAGTTATATGATTTTCCGGTATAATAGTTTTTTTTTTTTAATCTAACCTAAAGTATTCAATAAAGTCAGACCTAGAACATTTTTTTTTTAAATTTTAAACATCAATTTTGACTTCCTCAAGGCATCTATTAACCATTACTTTTTCAACTTATTGAGCCTTTTCTTTTTTCTAAATTTTTTTCTTATAACCTATTCTTTTAGTAAATCTTAAAATAAGATTTAATAAAAAATGAAATATAGATTTAATAAAATAAATAGTTGATTAAATATTCAAAAACACGAAAATAAATAATTAGGAAACTAAATTTAAGTTAAAAATTAAAAACTAAGCTTCATTTCTTGTTGGTCAAAAATAAATTAGATGTGTACATAATAACGATAAAAAATATTTTGTTCTCCCCCAAATTAGGCTTTTTTCTCAATATTTTTTATAATTACTGATGCATTATATGATGATTCATTAACTATTGAAATCAGTAATAACTTAGTTAATGACTAATAATGGACTAATGGACAGACAAAACATATACTTCAAAACCAATATTGGAGGAAAGTTCTTATAAAGAAGGAGTTCTGCGAAAATGGTGATGAAAATTATAAATTGAAGAATTCCTAGAGAAATAGAACTCTTCACTCATCATAATAAATTAATTTAAAGCTTAAAATTAATAATTATTATTCTGTTAAAAATAAAAGAATTAAAATAAACTATTTATTTTCACATGGTGGATTTCAGCACTCGGGACAACCGACATGTGGAACTGGTGTAGCTTAAAGCTTCTAGCGACAGGAAAATCCTATTGTTAAAACCCCGATATCACCAGGGCTCGCTTATATCAGAGAGACAGGGAAAATTTTCCCTAGAAAAAAATATAGTATATTGTTATAATAGTCCAGATACGTTTTGCCGTCGTTTGATAAGCACTTTTTATTTCTTTTTAGCTAGCGGTAAGAAAATTTTCTTTCATTATTTGATGATTATTGTTTTACATATCAACATTATTTTAACAATACTTCAGAATTGCTTTTCACGAAATGTATTCAATTATTTTTTTAAAGAGAAAAATCACTCATTCTTTCTTGGGTTATGAACGACGAATCAAGATTACTTTTTTTTGTTGCAAATCGAAAGTTTTGATAAATGATTCTTCTAGCAGTGAAGGTGTATAAAATCCTGTAATTTCTATTTTTTGATTATTCTCATGATTTCGATCATAATTAGCTACAAGTCTAGGATTAGCATTTTTCTGACTTAATTATATAAATATGTTGAATTATAACAGATCTATCAAAATATAAACATTAAGTAATTCCTCAAAAAGACTAAATTAATGTAGGCTTACATTTACTCGTACTTCTGTATCACATAAAAACAAGAAAAAATAAAAATTATTCTGAATAAAATTCTTGTTTATACAAGTATAAAACCTAGTTCATATTTCCAACTTTTTTGCACAAACTAGGATGAGTAGTTGAAAATTTTGGATTCATATTGTAAGCATTTATACATAATATATAGAAGTACTTGCATAAAGTAATATTTCCTTTAATGAAAATAGAAATCAGTATATTTAAATTTATATGCAAAATAATTACAATGTTTAAAAAGGAAAGGAAATCAAATTTTGTGTTACTAACCGTTACAAATATAAGTCTATCTTTTAAGTAGTGAGCAGCTTATAGTTATAACTTTCATGAAATGCTTTTTAGCTAACGAATTATTTTTGAAACTCTTTTCTGTTATAAAAATAATAGAAAATATTAGTAATAAGTATTAATTAATTATTTTTTAATAATAAATTTATAAGCACCTTTTTTTTTCTTCCACCAATTTTGTAAGGTTATTAAACCAATGATTCCAAAAAATAAAGTTGGAATCTAACTTTTGGAAATATTAAGAAAAAAAATTAATTCATAGAAATAAATACTACAAACCTCATAAACTAATGATACAAATTAAAAATTTAATTTAATTATTCAAAAGTCAAAGAATCAGAAAATTATATGCTTAAACTTTTTTTTAAAAAAATCTCGTGGAAGCCTTATTGCATCAAGAAATGTCAAAATTTATTCCTTTCCTCTCATATTCTAATATATATGCCTTACTACTGTTCGATTATATTGATCTCGGATTCTTTATATTCAAATCCTTTTTTCCCCTATCCAAAAATCCCCATTCTCTAAAGATTTTCTTGTCTCTAGACTTATGTTGTGTGGCTACCGAAGACCACTCCTCAGACTGTACAAGCTAGTGGATGAAAGGATAGTAGGTGGAGGGGAAACAATAAGTTTTAATTCTTCATTCAGATACTGACCATAACTGGAATGTTTTCAATGAGATTTAATAACCAATGAAATTTGAATCTAAAATTAAGAAATTAATTAAAATTTATAACTTATCTATATTCTTGATGACAGCATAATTTCCATTATAGGAACATCTATGCTGCTTCTACTTGAAACTTGTAGTTCGTAATCTTCAGGAATTTGATCCATTTTAAAAAAATACTTCGTGAGAACTTGTATAATTATATCATGAAAATTAATTATGCTGGTATTTGTCACCAAATTTTGAAATCAGTTGCATTTATAATGAATTATATATTCAGGGATATGGTGGTCAGATTCGTTCCGAAAATAAGGTAGCAATAGCGAAACAGCTTTTTTTCATGAAAAATATTAGGAAGTGTGACTTTTATACTGAAGATATAGTCCTCATGTTGTGATCTAAAAGGAGAGTGAGTGGTCAGGTTAAGGTCCATTCCAAAATCTGGTAGCAGTTCGAAAGGGGGAGGCATATTAGCTGTGGTCAGTATATCTTTGTTGCGGGTAGAAATAGACGGGCGAAGATCATTCACTACAACAATAGGTTTGTTTGAAGAGTTGCAATTGAAGAGCTACATTAACAAAACGACCCGTTTGGAAAAATTAAATTTCAGAATGTACTTTAAAGTTTATAAAATTATAAATGATCCATGTGGTTACCACCAAAGATAAGAACGATATTCAGTATATAATGAAGCTTCTTTTACTGAAATTTGAAGTCTCCAGCTTTTATTAACAGTGGACACAACCAAATCTGTAGCAGATAAGTAATAAGTAATGCCACTAATAACAGACCTGTGAAGAAAGCTATTGTCATATGATATGAAAGACAGTACATTAACTTTCGACAAATCACGTTCCACTTCAACGTTTCTGTATACCTTATGTGAACATTGTATCGATTAACTTAAAAGTTTGTATAAAACGTTTCCTCATTGCTGAAAACCAACTTTGACACGAAGGAATTGACTTATCAAGCTCATTAAAAGCAAATTTTTAAAAATTAATTATCTGTACCTGATTGTTATGGGTTCGAACGTATACCAGCTGTAACTTGTACGGTTTGATAATGTATATTTTTCTCAACATTTTTCATATCGTCGCCTATGAATTTTTAAATGAAAAATTGTAGCCGCAGAGAATTTGTCGAAGAGACGACCATACTATGTTAGACAGTGGCTTCCAAAAAGTTATGAATTAATTCCCTGTGATTTTTTTTTTCTTTCGGGCGACATAAAAGATAAAGAGGCCCTTTTCTCCACCATCGGCGAATACGAGAATACGTATTGATGAATAGAAAACGCGAATAACTGAAGCCTTCTTAGCTGTGACACAAACACACTGAAAAAAGTGTGGAATAACTTAAATTATCGATTGAAAATCATTTGTGTTTCTAGCATAGTGTGGTCAAATTAAACATTCCTAATTTTGTAAACTTTAAAGTGATATTTTTAATTTAATTTGTCCATTAACGTTGTAACTTCTTTAGTTTTATAACAGTGGTTCTTCAAAGTTGGTTCGAAAACACCTTGTATTATTTTATTTTAAGCACGATTTGGTTTATTAAATACGGGTTTGAATTTGTTTATCGTAAGACTACACAATTATAAATTAACATAATTTCTCTAAAACACTATATAATTTCTCGACGGAGATAAGGTCTTTGTCTGAGCTTCTTTTTCTGTTAACTTCTAGGTGATTTAAATTGCAGCGCGATTCTAATTTCCTCACCTCCATTCATTCACTCAAATATCTTTGGTAGAATGGAGTCTCGAATAATCCACTCACTCATCATCAAGCTGCTGCTTTTTATCAAAAATAACTCCTTAGCCTATCAGATGTGTCTTTAACACATCGGGTTTAAGTTACCGTGAATGGCCGCGGTAGCCAAGTGGTCATGGTCGCGAGCTTTTCTTTGTTTTTTTTTTTTTTTTTTAAAAAAAAAAACAGATTTTTGTTTATAATGTATATTTTTACTTCTTGGATATTTTAATAAGAATGAAGGAATTCGTAGAATCATCACTGAAGACAAAGAACATGTTTACAGCTCGGTCATATCCCTGACAAACCTTACGAACTCAGCGCAATAAATCAGAAAACTTTTTCTGAGGAAAAATATTCAGCTCCAAGCAGCAGATGAGAAACAATACGTGAACAGCATGCAATTATAACTACCTTGAAACTAAATAGAGAATCTTTTATCTTTCTGGACGTTAAATATGTAATGCTAATGGTTTTTTTTTAATCTTGTATTTATTTTATTGGGTTATTTACAATCTCATAAAACTAGTTACATTTCTTTCTGTTCTTCAATAGGCGTAAAATTAGTAGAGACGATGATTATCTTTGAAAGGAAGTTTTGAAAGCCGATGTCCTTCGACTAAAAGACACCCAATAAAAAACCAATTGCAACCAATAAAAAAATGAAAAATGGTTTATAATCTTAAGCTCACGATATCTCAAAGCAAGCTCAAAGTCTCAGGGGCTCAGCTCAATTTTTTTTATCTTTCTTTCTTATTTAAATCAAGATATAACTTAAAAGTTGAAACATGGTTACGCTTGCATTAAAGCCAATAAATTTGCTGATATCTCCGCTCGATACTTTCAAATGTTGTGAAATTATATCTTAAAAGCCATATTGATATGAATGTGGATTTCAATTGATTGATTAACTGTTTATTCACGTAAGGCTGACCTTCTCATTTTGAAACATTTTCAAGATACGATGGCGACATCTGAGTTGGACCTCCCTCTCTCCAAAAATTCACATCCCCCCAAATTAAGAGTTTAAATTTGATATACAGAACGGAAGCATTACAGATGAAAACTGCATTTAAAACCGAATAATTTTTATTTTATTCTCTCATTTGACTAAAAATAATGGGCTTTTCGACAAAAATGAATCATTCTAAAAGTTATGGTTTCTACTAAAATAATATAAAAATGAAAGCCGAAAGAATGCAGATAAAAGAATTTGGAGCCGCTGAGTATCGATCCCAGTACCCTCCCCCCCCCCCCGCTTGCTAAGCGAGAGTTCTACCATCCGAGTTACACCCCCTTGGATTAATTTAGCTGCAGGTGCAATTCAAATTAAATGCTATCAAGCGAAAGCTCCATTTTGAGAAGAAAAAAAAACAAACAGATTGCTTGTTAATACAAGAAACATAAAAGATTAGTTTCTTCACAATATCTGACGCGAATATTATATTTGATGCACTCTCATTACTGAAAAGTGACAGTATTTGGTAGCGTGGAGAGTAGAAAGTGAAGGCTTCATTCGATCAACCTATGTGAAGCGAGTAAATGGAGGTTTCCATATATTAAACATAACGGTGTCTCAAATTTTTCACAAGATATGGAAGATTGATCAGATTTTTTCCGATTTGCTTCAATATTGGAATTCCACAATCGGAAAGAGGTATCGAACCTTGTAATTCTGATCTAAAATCTAGTGACGAGGACGACACTAGAGCAGGTATTCCTTTCTCTGAATTTTCACTCAATGCCACATGAGTGTAAGGTTGGTGAGTTTGGATTTACGTTGTAACATTTCGATAGTATATCCTTCACTTGTTATTATGAATCGCTATTTTAAGCAATCACAAATCAACAGTCAACTGAATAGAAGGTGATGCCAACCAATTTATTTATTCTGATGTGTGAACAATCTATCCTTAACTTTTATTCTATTTGTGGATATGCCCTATGCGCGTTAAAATCTATCGTTTAATACAATAACTAAGTACATACATCGCTAAGTCCTTAGAAGAGTTAGCGATGAGGGTCCGATTCACTGATCCTACGCAGAATCTATGCAAACTGTGTTTTGATTACTCCTCATACTTGTCACTTCTCCTTCCTTTTTTTGCTTCTACTCTTATCTCTCGATTTCTAACTAACTTGTGGTATTAAATTCCTCATTACTTATAAATGCATTTTCTCAATTATATTCCCTTTACTTCAGTAATTTTATTCTAATCTACATAAGTCATGTTTCATCCGTAAGAAAGATTTTCAATTCAAATAACATCATGTAAAAGGGAGAGAAAGTTAGTTGAAGGGGGAAACACGATAGAGCTACATTATAACGCCTACATACAGCCTGCCCAAACCAAAATACTTTACGAGCCTCTTTGGAAATGCATTTTATTCCGGAGGGCTATATTAGGTATGCGTCCGTGTTAGTGTGATGAATTTGATTTAACACTTTCTTTTTGATTTTGTCTCTTTTAACGGAAATTCAAATTCTCTCTTGAAAACTACTACTTTCCTCTCACAAGTAGTGGGAAGCGAATAATCATCACCACTAGAGCATCCAGAACATTCTGCAATAAATTATAGGAAATTGTATTTTATTGAGTTAAATGTATTTGATCGAAATATATTTTTTGGAAGTCCAGCAAATACATTACAATGCTGGTGCTAAACTGTTAGCCATCTAAAGACATCGAGCAATCTGTCTGTCTGGAACCATACGATTCTGACTCTAATATACTAGGCTTGCTGCAGACAAACTAGCTGCTGATATTTTGCATGATACTCGAGTCACACTCCCTCACCTCGCATGTTAATGCATACCCGTGTTCTTTGGTACGATTGCTGGATACATTGTGTATGTACATTGAGCATCGCCAACTCACGCAAGCAGTAATTAATGTCAAACTCTTTTTAAAATGAGTTCGACATTGCATTTATTTCTGACCAAGAATATAGAAGAAAAATTGTGAAGTAAGTTGAGTCAAAATACTGAGATATTCTCATAGTAATGGGGTATGATATGGGACATATCATTGCCTTTCGCCATCTTCATGTGAATGGGACTTTTTGGTTGAATGAGTATTAAATTTCTTTGCTTTCTTTCTAGAATGGGCGGAAAAAGAGCAATGAAACGAACTCCAAACTTCAGAAATGACGAGATTTTTTTTTTTTCTTTCTTCTTATTTTAATAAAAACACTCATGCAAACATAACACTTATCTGAAATCACATAACTTAAGCATCATTCTATTACATAACTTTCGACTACTACTGCGACCAGAAACAAGAATATTCTCCTTTTCCCGCGTCTGGCGCCGGCTCCCTGGCGCCCTCACGCATCAAGTTTCGTAACAACACTGATAAACAAAAAGTGGCTTTCTTATTTTTTTTCTTAAATTTCAAGCTAATATTGCAATTGGGCGCATACTAAAGGACATAAAAATGATACAGTATCATATAGCTGGTTCTTATTTTTGTTTATGTGAAGGATGTGTATTTATAGGTTATTACACTGTAGCAGCTTAGATAATTGTGGTATCTTTTCTCTTGATGAACCAACAATAGTCAACTAGCATGACTGCATTCCATTGCGATCAATAATGTGACTCTATAGTAGATATCAGCTCATTTCGCTCATCTATAAGTAAGAGTGTAAGAACGAAGATTTAATCACTTATGCTAACCTAAAGCTTTAAAAGTTTATCATATTTTGAATTATACACTCGTAGTTCAAATCTTTGTTATTCCCTAGAAAATTTTTCACGCCATTCTAGAATGAGAGCCTCACTCTGTTTCCTATCTTAGTAAAAACAGCCTTAAATTGATCACTTTTAATAAGTTTCTGAATAGCTGGATCTATAAATACTTACTTGCATCAGCATCCAATATTAACAAGTTTCGCATAAATATAGATGTCTTACTATCCCAATCGTCGAGACTGTTTACGAAATTTTTTTATCAATTCCAGCTTAATGTGGAATCGTGGGAATAATAATCCTAAGTCCACTGATGCTATTATATTAAGTCGATTAACTACATTTTTATCACCAAGTTCGATAGACTTCCGAAAAGGTCTCTTCTGTATACAATAATGTTTATCTTTTAAAAGATTATCCTATTCATCCGTTAAGTACGAATATTTTGTATAGCCTTGTTGGATTTCCTGAAGTTCAGAAAGGACTTTCAAATCAGCACAAATTTTTCACTTAAAATGATGTACTTCAAAACAAGCAATAGCTATTTCAAGATTCTTTTTTTCCTTTCAACATATTCTACAGGAATTGGGTTATGTTAGTTTCCATTGTGAAATAATACAATATCTAAACTCATCTTACAAGCATCAATAAAAGGTCACCATTCCTCTGGTTTATGATACAGATCTAAAGATGCTTTGTAGCTTGAAATGTTGTATCAAAAGCATATTACATCTTTTTTTCATCATAAAAACTAAAGAAATATTTGTGTCTGCTATAGGATATAGAACTAGTGTATATCATTAGCAATCATATTCTTCTCCTGAAGACTTGATGCTAGCAATTGGACTTTATTATTACTTAATCAAATTACTTAATTATTACTCATAATTACTTCTTTATAATTACTCAAATCGCATATTAGGTCATTCAATTGTGCTCGCATTATATGATGCTTCGAATATTTTTCTGGTGGAATGTAATCCCTATCTATAATTTCTTTCATGAATACAAAATTGCACGCATCTTTCATTAAGTGAAAGATAGTTAACAGGTGGCTGTGGTATGTCACTGTGAGGTTTTATTACATAATCCATATTAGAATATTGTACATGATTTTACTTCTTAAAATTAATTCCTTTTGGTGTTAGAATCATTCAAAATTAACAATAATCCAAATGGTTTTTATGTTCCTTCCAGGCGGCGAAATTTATTGCAGTCCTTGGAAGGAACATAGAAACCATTTGGATTATTTCATTGCACTCTCGAAGTCAGGTCGGACAGCTTGAACAACAAAAGTGAAACGCCAATGACTTATCATGGTAGCCTACTTCATATCAAAAATAATATTAATAACCATTTTCAACTAAACAAGTCCTGATTAATCAGCGAGAATTCGCCTCAAGTATTCAAAAACTATCACTAGAATTAATATATTTGAAAGATCTTTTAAAAGTGTCCGTTCGTCAGCTTATTAAATGTTACATTGATCAAATATTTATTCCAAATGAACAATAAAATACTCTTCGCATCATAATGTGAGACGAAACTCATCTTAATGGCTCCTAATTTTACTGTATCACTCACTTCTACGTCATTTCCCGGTAGAAACAAAGTACTTTAAAGAAACAATAAAATATGTGACATGTTTAAATACGAATATCTCAGAAATGAGAACAAACTGCACTTTTATATGAATATTTTCTAAATTCACAAAGATATGGTTCTCTAAATTTGATAGAACTTCTCAAGTAAAAAAAAAAAAATCTTGTATATCTGGATCATCAAAAGAACCACGAAGATGCATAGTACCTTCGAGATTATTCGACTTGAAATGTCCGCAAGTGTACCGAATAGTGGACCTGAATACAATCGGTTAAATATTTTTTTGATTATATCAAAATACTACATAACGTGTTTCGTTTGTTCCCAAAAATGAAATCTGTAATTTTCTCCCTGTTCATCGCCTCCTGCTGTTTCTCCGTTCACTCAAGGTAGATGATCCATTTTCCTGTCAAATGTGAGGTCGCTTCATCGGTGTCCTTTATTTTAAATTGCAAGCATACGAGAAGGGGGCCTATCTCAGATGAAAGTGCGCTCGCTTAGCATGCGAAACGTTCAGATATCATTACCTGGCGCCTCCAATATTTTTTTAAAGTTCTTATAGGATATTTCTTCCTTTTTTGCATATATTCAATAGTGGCATTTTTATTTAATGTAACCGTAAATTTGTCCGCTTTTCTATTCATTAGAACTTAAGAATTCCCACGTCGTTCTTTTTTTCTCTTTTATTTCAAACCATATATTTATAACTTTTAGGAAGACTTACAATCTGCTGTAATTAAACCACTTTATTCAACAGTTTAGGTACTTTAACGAGATTAACTTCATTTACTTGGAAGGAATTTTTTCCCAGACTCACACGTAGTATTGATAGAACTTGACAGAACTCTCGTGAAATTCGAAGCCCAATTGAACAGAACCGAGCATCTCAGTCCTCCCGAGGCGTGATGTAGAAATAAGGAATGCCAGACGTACAAGTTTTGATATCATCCGCTTGATAAAAAGGAATTCAAATGGTTGATTGAACACTCGGTCCATCAATAGCGAAGTTTGTAACTCTATTAGACTAAGCTCTCATGATTCATAGACAAAATCGACTTCAGTTGCGCGCTTCCTGAAAATTTCCACAGTAACGTGACAAACAGAGTAATTACCTAGTAGTCGGCGAATCACAGATTAGATGCTCAATTGTTTCGAGAACTGCAGTCAAAAGGACAGACCCACGCTTAGCACAATTGCGATTCTAAGCCCTATCAACTGTGGTGTAGAAAAAAAAAAGTTTATCATCAGCTCAGGTGGGGTTTCGTCATCAGACTGAAGTTTAAATTTTCGAGGTTTGTCGTTAAATTCTCACTAAATTGCAGTGGGACGCATGTGGCCCATCTAGTGTCAGTCTGTGGACCATGGGGCTGGGTCATTTGAAAAAAAAAAAACATTTAAACTTTTAACGTACATAAAAGTACCAAAAAATTTTCACTATGATCATCATGCATCAGTAGTAAGTAGCACCTTAAGACTAACAACCTTATTTAATGTGAAATGTATAAGTTTATTTTTTCATGATGCTAACTTTTTCTAACATTGTTTAGTTTAGGAAAAGAAATGTGAACTAAATTAATATATTTTGAATAAATTTAGATTAAGTTTCTTAGAATTGAAAGAAAAAAAAACTTTCATTATGAAATAACATTTGATCTTCAGAACGTTTATTGAAAAAAATATTTTGTTAATATTTGAATTTTCTAACATTTCTTGAATGTATTTGCATCGAAGCCCTATGAAATATCTATTATGTACATATTGATAAGTGAGGTGGTCATGGTCTATAATCCTTAACGTATCCAGAGTATATTGTCAATTTAAAGGAGGGAGCTCATTTCTGAGAGTTAAGCTGATTTTATATTGATCAACAGTAAGTTTATTTAAAAATTAATTATACTGTTTATATTTGAATGTCAAGTTAGAATTTCTACAACATTCGTTTTCTAATAAAATTTTATATGAATAGGAAATAAAATTTAGTCTTATTTTTTTGCCCAATGAGCTTGATTTATGAATGAGTCTTTGATACTAACAGTATCTTATATTAAACTTATTCAAAAAATTACTTTCCATATTTATTGTGTGATGTACAGAAGAAAATAATTTAAACGATTTCCAAAAATGATAAATATTAAATATTTTTTGCGTGAAATGAATGATAATGAAATGATTATTATTTTTACAACTGAAAAGAAACTGCTTTTACTCGTAACAAAGTTTATGGAATTCACTGTATCTTCTTAGGGGAGCATTATTATTTTACATTTTGTCATTTAAAAAATATTTTGCTGTTTAGATTTATAACATTTTATTACAAGAACTTATTATTCTGTTTTTGGAAAAAAACATTCACACATTTCCCGCACTTGTGTGTTATTCTTTCAATAAAATTTAATAAGAGCGTTATTGCAATAGTGAAGAGTAAGTTCTCCAGAAAATTATTTCAGCAATAAAAAAAAAAACATTCAATCCTTCAATGAATATACTATTATCCATCAGATTTTTTTCACTTTGTCTGACAATATCTTAATATTTTGCTGTTTTGATGCGTTACAGTTTATGCAGATTGCTTTTACTATATGCATATTATTTACTTTTAGTTTTCTGTAATGAATAATTGAATAATGTGATAAATGTTGAATTTTTTCTTACTACCATAACGTTATACGGATTCTAAAGACATGATGAATTAAAATTACTTCTTAAGAGTACATATAAACGTTGGGGCACGTGAGGAAAATGACATGCATCTTCTACGAGCGATATGTTTGATTAAAAATAACAACATTTTTTTAGATGTAATAGTCTATAACATCAATTTATCGACTGCGTTTTAAAAATGTTCGTGGGAAAATTACACCAAATGCGAAACAATGCGAAGCGATCGATGTATTTTAAATATCAACAATTAGAGTCGATTGTAAGCACTTATTGTTTCAAGACCCAACCACATGGAAATGGTAAAAAATCTAAACACATTTAAATGGAAATCGAATGGAAAGGGTTTGAATATGGAATATCAATTTAAATACGGACTGATACGGAATATTTTATTTTCTAACATTGAAAAAAGTTATGCTTAACTTTTGTTTTGAACATAAATCTTCTCAAAGTTTATTAAGAGTACTGCGAAGGAAGAATCGACAAGCTTCCTCTAGACCAACAGATCAAGGGTTCGAATCGACATACAAGGTCAAATGACTTTCCTTGCCCCGGGTACAATAACATCCCCCAAAAGAGGCCAGAGCGTTTTGATTGTATTGCAACATCGGGAGATGTTTCTTACTACCTTCCTTTAGGACCAAAAAATAGGGCAGATGGCCAGAAAATAGAAGTTGGTGAGAAGATAGCATCAATTGCGTAGTGTGGGAGGTACAGAGGGGTCTTGGCCCCGGGCGCCAGAGATGTGCGTGCCAGTCGAGTTGGGTAATCCTGTCTGCAGCATTAGGTCTTGGTTGTTAGATCAGATAACTGTATTGTCATAGGGACTTTATAGATACTTATGCAGAATTTTAAGACGGTTGGACAAGTAGAAGTGGTTCAAAATAGCATTGTAACATTTGCTGAGAGGGGACCTCTTTCTCATCAGAGTCTCACACCTCAGGGATTGCCATAGTGAAAAACTGCTTACGAATTACGCTTTGAACTGCTTGACCAACGTCCTTACTCGCCAGATCTAGCCCCAAGCGACTTCTTTTTGTTTCCTTATCTAAAATTTGGGCTCGGGGGACAGAGATTTTCGTCAAATGAGGAGGACCTCACCTTCGAAAACAATTATTTTGAAGAAAAATACTCCAGTACTATTTGGAACGGTTAAGGAGAAGTATGTAGACTTACAAGGAGACTATGTAGAAAAATAAAAATAAATTTAAAGAAAAAATGCTTTGTGTCTTTATTAGGTCTGGAAACTTTTTGTATCGCCATCGCGTCAGTAACTTAATTTTACACACGTGCAATGCATTTGCGATATTATAATTTCTTATTCCTACAGGGAAGTGGCAAATTTAGGATTCGCAGAGAGTGGCAGAAATCTATGCCTCGCCACTGTTGGTGTGAAACAGGTTTTAGCAGAATGACAAACCTAAAAATACTATATATTTGCGAGAAGAGCTGCTTTTATGTTTATTTTCGTAACAAAATTTCATCATTTCTCGTAAGAGGAAAAATTAACCACGTACCACCAAAGTCACAAGATAAAATAAATAATGGCACCTGGATACTCTCGAGAAAACTAAAGACACCGTCCCTATGTGAGCAAGGAATTCCGTTAGTGCACATTAAAAAACCGACGAAAAATGAATCACCTCGGGCGGCTCGCGAGCAGCCCGTTTGAGGTGCATATACCTATAAGGAGAGTCGCTCGCAAGTTGCACGGATCGCATCTATTAGACAGTAGGTTTAAAGAGGCCCAAGAAGATAATTATTTCAACGAATCCAAATTTAACACTACTTTAACGCAACGAAACTTATCGAGACACCGTAATTTTTTTTAAAAAAATTGGATCTTCTTCCTGTATCGCCAGCTTCTCGTCCTTTCTTTCAAAATCAAGTTCGGTGAACTTCTTTTTATGATCTTGTCCATTTATCATAAGCTCTGCCATCGCCAATTCAGTCCGTAACTCATCGCTTGCCATTCGCCTCACGTCAGTATGGAGACAGCGACCGGAAACGCCCTCCGTCCAACAATCCAATGGTCACGTCTACTAATGGATTGACACATGCTTACCTTTGTCCGTGGGTGTGTCTCACAACAAAGCATTGCTCCCGGTAGGATGAATGCGCCTTCATTAGTATGCGTACCAGGATCAGAGGAGATCACTATCCTGATTGGGGGCAGGACCCAAGCGGAGATTTGAGTCTATTAGGAGGACTGAATTGACGTAATGGGTTAATTTAGCGAGATATTGTATCTCTACAATGACTAGTGGGCAGGGTTCGTTCTTGGGGATATTCTCATTATACAGTAAATGTATATAAAAATAACGTCTAATTCTTGAATGTTGTCGGAATAAAGACTTGCAATTTACTCAGAATCATTTCAACTAGCATACTAAAAAACTAAATGCTGCTGCAAATTTTAGTTCAGATCATGTTGTTAGTTTAGATCATGTTAGATCATTCTAAATGCGACATTAAGTAATCATTCGATTGTGTAAAAAAAGTGACGAGAGGTACATGATTGGGTTGAAGAAAAGTGCTACTTGACTAACAATTACGCAACAGTATCTAACCTTTCATATTTATTATAGTTTACATTTATTGCGTAAATTCAAGTTAAGAAAGTCTTAGCGGTATTTTGTCGTCAATGATTAAACAGGTTTAGGTATTACATTACATTTCACATTAAATTCCTTAAATCGTGTAAATTACTTTATATCATCTTATTTTTTGAGAAATGTTAGTGTTGCATTTGCAAAAGTTGTAGAATGAATTTTGAATTTTAATGGAAACAATGTGTTCTTTTATATATATAACCGAAGTAAAATTTATTCTTTAGATATAAAAATACTAATTTTCAAAACAAAAAAGAAAATACGTAATTCAAATGTAGAATAACAAAATAATCAAAAGGCAGAGAACCGTTAACCGTATTCCTAGAAGATCTCTTTTGTTCCTTTTATTTAGATATATATATATAAAAGTTACACGTGTATTTCTTTCTTCATCACCAGCTTTCATCTCATTTCATTTACAATTCTATTAATAATTTAAGAGATATAAGGATAAGTTGATATTCTAATTTTTTTTTTTTTAGCAAAATGACTTTTTTTTCTTTATGGCTACTCAGTTCTTTCTGAAATGTATGTATTCCTGTTTTATTCTTTTTTATTCACTTATCACATTTTCTTATCTATGTATTGCTTTTTACGTTGTTTCTATTTCATAACACTATTTCATAGAATATTTGTTTCTTTTGGTAAAATCTTACATAGAACTTTTTTTGTTATACATTTTATAGGTAATGAAGCTCAAATACTTTTAAAAATCAAAGATTATGAAATTAATTTCGGAAGTTTCATTCGATGAACCTACTTGAGCCAGATAGTTAATGCTCGCTTAAAATTTTTTTATATACATTAAATATGCAATCGCAGTCAATAATCCTACGAATAAAGTTATTTTACTCTAAGATATTTGTGTAAAAACTGTTTTATATACAGAGCAAATCCTTCAATTATATTTTTGTTTCATTTACAAAATGCATTATAAACCTATCTTAAGAAAGAAACCCAATTAGAAGACGATTGTAATTTGAGAATAGGTGTGAAGATAATGTAGAGGCTTATTTTAGTTTCTGAGTCAAAAAAAAAAAAGTGATATTTTGGATTGTAGGGAGTTGATCCACATCTCCCCTCAGGGAATTGCAAAAACGATAATAAGGCGTTGCCACCTTGAGTTAAAACTTGACAACAACAACCTACGGCTATTTCTCTAAATGACACCAAAAACTGTCATCATATCTAGGACGGGGAGAAAACTTTTTAATTTTTCTTGAATTATTCCAGGAATATTTTGACTTAGAACACGAAAAGGGAGGAATGCGCGATGAGCGTTCTTTTTTTTTTTTTCCCTCTCTCATGGGTTCATTGCTCCGTTAGAATTGTAATCTTTAATACTCATCTAGACGATATACTTCCGAAATAATCAACATTTTTTTTTATTTCTAGTCTTATTTAATTCTACTCTCTTCCTGCCTTCCTCTCATTTTAATTTGTCCTAATGTATTTGTCGTAATCATTTTTATTATCTCATTAACATATGGAACAATACCATTCCTATGATGATCCCCATCAGTTCACAGTCCCCAAATTATCGATTCGTAATCGTTTTCAAAATATCATAGACTCGAATAATAACTTCCGCTCGATGGTTTTTCTGAAGAATATTGTTTTCATATGTTTTTCTTCCGTGAAACCTGAATTTGACTTTTTTGTGATCAGAGCTTAGCAAAGGAAATAAATAATGGAAAGAAAGAGAGGGCTGAAATTAACAAATTTAAAAAGCTTCGCTTATTTATTTTTTCGCTAAAATTATCTCTTGCTATTAAATTTAAAATCTATGAAATTAAAAGAAAAAAAATAAAATGAATCAAAAATAAATTTGATATGTTTTCGCAGAAAGAAATAAACATAGGAAAGCAAAGTTATTAGAAAATCTATAATACCTATCAAGTATGCGATCACTTAATTCCGTTCTACAGAATCTTTAAGTTAGTTGTATACATGAAGGAATGGTGTATACAACTGAGGTATTTGAGGAATACCCGCTGTGAAGTATTTGAGGAATTTCTTATAAGCATTGTTTCCCACCTATATTGGTAGTGCTCGTATATTTGTGTATTCGTATATGTCTATATATTAAACATATTTACTCAATTTTGTAAAAATGGTATTGGATATAGAGATAAATAAGAGGTAATTGTTGAAATTCATCTAATTTGCAAGTAATTTTTTATTATTATTATTATTCCCAGCAGTTTAAAATGCAATGAACCAATCGAGTATATCAGAATATTGCAATACAACCGGACTTAACGTTAAAAAAGTCAATAATTTGGTTTAATTCAAGATATAATAACGTTGGATGTCACTGAGCTACGCCAAACAAGGTCAGTAAGTGTAAAGCCATGATCTAGACGTTTAAGAAAAAAATAGATAAAAGAAAAAAATTGGTTAACAAGAAAAAGGATCGAAAATAGAAAAAGATCGCTAGGGTATCGTAGGGGCGCGATACTCCTGTTTACCAAACATAGAAGCCCCTGGGAAAGAAAAAGATCATTAGGGTGCCTCGGGGTCATGATGTTCGTACTATCTAAAGAAGACAAGTCCTTGAGGTTACCTGATACCCCAGGTCGAGGTCCCCAGGGGCAGGATGCCCGGCTATACTCCTCAGACACTGGGTACCAATTTTAGTCGCTTTTTACGTCATGTGTGAGCTACACTGGGACTATTCTTTTACGCACGGTCAGCACTTAAAATAACTAACGATTCTGTAAGAGTATTCCAATAATCTTTTAATTTAAGACATAGAAATGATCAAAAAGTAAGATGGAAATTTTACAAGGTACAACTATTAAAAAATGTTAACATTAAAAAATGTTATTTTTATATTAAAGAAATTAACATAAAAATGTTAATTTCTTTAACATAAGGAATGATTCTATTTCGATTTAAACTGCAACGACACTCCAAAAAGAAATATCACAACATCTACGCTAGATGTGATTTATTGTACTTTGAGTGAAGAACAATTATAAATTTGTTATTTTATAAAAATACTAATTTTTTAATTAACCCCTGTCAAAATTATATCCCATTTTTTATGCTGTCATTGGAAAAGCTCAAAAAACTTGAAAAATAACCATCGCACAAAGCTTGTCATGGGGTTATTGGTCACTCCCCATCAGAAAGCTCCTTTGTAATTTTTAGTTTGCGCTAATGATCGGAAATTTCTTTTCGAAAAAACAGGAAATTGTATTTATCTTTTCATCACTATTTGAGAGCCATTTGTCAAAACAAATTGCACCTGACACCTTTTGGGGAAGAGGTGTGAACAGGCCTTCAGCATTCTCACCGTGCAACCGTTCATTATTTTCCAGAAGACCTACTTGATGACATCACCATACCCACATTCCCACTCTCGACGACTGAGGCATTTAGCAGAGTGACGACTCGGCCTTTTCCTTAGGGGCAATAGCGAAAAATTCTTTAGTGTTATATAAGCTTAACCAACGCTAATGAATTTTATAAATATTATTTTTAAATATTTTAGTAATCAACGCAGAAAAAGAGAAAGGAGCAGAGAGGTTTAATTTAGAAATATCACAATTAATTTAGAGGGATGGTTCATATGGATAATTTTTGAGAGAAAAGTTCTCAGTATTCTCGGTGGCATCCAAGAAAACGGCTTTTGGAGAAGGCGTTTTAATTCTGAAATTAATTGAATTTTTAATGAGCCTAATATCATTAAATGTATTAAAGTGAAACGAACGAACTGGGTGTCTTACATTGTTAGAATGGATGAAAAAAGTAGAGTAAAGATCTTCGTTTCAAAGTCCTTTACTAGTAAGAAAAGAAGAAGACCAAAACCACGGTGGCTTGATTCTGTTGAATCGGCTTTTGTGGAGATAGGGAAGAGGAACTGACAGGACTAAGGCAAAAATCAAGTTATTTCAGAGAAGTTTTCAAAAGGCCTTGGTCCACTTTGTGTTATTGTGTCAAATATGATGACGACGATTTATTTGGATGCTCTGGTTTTACATTTTTGATATAAAATATAAAAAAAAAAATTGCGCTATATAAGTGCGTTTCAAAGTGAGTTTTGAAAATTTTGAACATGGAAGAGGTAAAACAGAATCAACTTTTTAGTTATTAACAGATAACGTATTTTCGGATAAGTATATTTTCATCAATTAGAGATGAGTAATTCTCTATTTTGGAAGATGCAATTTCAATAAATCTAACTATCTCTGGACGCAAATCAGTTTTTAAGGAAATCTCACAACTCTAAAATATCTTCCCTAAAGTTAAAAATTTTATTGAATAAAATTTTACTTTCATTTCAGTTTCCACTATTAATTATGTTTCCGTCAAATCGTGGATCAGAGCCCTGATACCTCTAACGATTCACCCGGTAGGGGGGCTGATGCGCGTTAAATATGGTTGAAGGTCCCAATTCTTTCCTTCGACATGGAAGGAAGACATTCGACATTCGAAGTTTGGAGAGGGAGGAGCCAGCTCAGTTGTCGTCCTCGCTCTTGAACGAGATTCCAATTTACGATGTCCGACTCCAATAGTCGCACTGATTCGCCTTACGACGTTAATAAACAACCAAAGTTTTATTTCTAATTGAGATAACTGAGTAGATTGAATGAGATAGAGGCAGCAGAAGAGAAACCTACGTGACTAATACTGAACGAGAAAAATAGAAGTACACTGCGTAAAACGGGTATTGAAAATCGAGTACATACTCAAAATGGCTCCGATTAAGACGTATTCAAATTTAAGATTTGCATGTACTCATTTTTAGTAACAGGTACGTACTCAAAATGGAAACTTCACATACTCATTTTCGAAGATATTTGTGTATCAAATATGAGTGTGGGATGAAAAATGAGTATATCGTGTATTTATTTGTGAATCTGTTACTGCATCAAATATGAGTATCAAACAATCAAGTAGGTATGTTTTAAATTTATCTTCGAAACTCTGTTGTTGTATCGAATATGAACTTTAAACAGAAAAATATATATCAACTTAAATTTTAAGCGACCTAAATAAGCGTTCCTTTATTTGCAAGTGTAATTTTCTTCATCTTATATATTGTTTAACATACATTTTATGAAGTTTTTCTTACAAAACTTCCGATTCAAAATTCTTTCATTTACTGTTTATAACAAAACTGTTACTTTTAGAAACAAAAATGCAACTATTATGTGATCATAAACTGTAATTTGAACTTATACCTCAAATTTAAATCAATTCGAGTGGTTTAATAAATCTTTAATTAACGAAAATAGATTTGATTCAAGAGTTAAATTCTTTTCAAAACAAATGTGTAAAAAACTTGAGTTAAAAGCACTATAGTTCTTTAAAAAATTATATTTATGTTTCTAGCAGTTTTGTTAAAATCCTATACATACAGAAAATAGAGTTTTACTTAAGATTCAGTCTTCCAAATATATTGGAAACATTTTGATGAATTTTAGATTTTCCTTAGTAAAAACTTAGTGTACTGCATTTTTAATGCCCTTTTTTCTTATCTATCATACATTTTCTTTTGAATTAACTTCATAACAAAGCTAAAACTTATAACTAATTATTCATTGTTAACGGGAAACAAATCATATTTTTGAAAAATGTATACTGAGTATCACACACAAACATATCAGACATAATTTTGAAACAAGAATATTAAAAAAAGTATAAGTTTTAAACTCCTACAGATGAAGGCATGTCGTTTTAAAATTCACTTATAAACATTGCTTCTAATCCTTACTATAGTCCTACTTCATCCCCATGTCTACAACATAGCTTATGTTTTAATGTAATGTAAAATGAGGTACCATTTAAAATGTAGGAAGTTCTAATATTTAAAGGTACATAATTTAATAGATTTTTTACCTCTTTCAAATCAACAACATCTCATAAAGTAACTAAGTATGAGTGAAAATACTTTTTCAAACAGTGCTGTTTCAAATAAATATGTTATTTATGCATCGTTATTATGCAGACAATTCTTTAAATTTTTGAAAGAAAGGTAAGTCATCCACACAACCAATTAATACAGCTTTATTTTTTAAATATACTGAACCCTTATAGTATAAACTATTACATGTAAGAATTTCTCCTTGGTCTGTTAAAACATCCATTCTACATAGTAGTTCTTGCTGCTTTGAATTATTAACTGTGACACACTTAGATCCCAAAACATTTGTTATACA
The DNA here is from genome assembly GCA_019974015.1 of Nephila pilipes. Taxonomy (NCBI): domain Eukaryota; kingdom Metazoa; phylum Arthropoda; class Arachnida; order Araneae; family Nephilidae; genus Nephila; species Nephila pilipes. The sequence continues at coordinate 912,023 of BMAW01005704.1, read as the reverse complement.
AGGAATTTTAAAGATTTTTTACTTAACACATGTGCCATTTTTAATCGGTGTTAGTAGATTGAAATTTACTTAGACAGAGCTTGTCTCCTTATGATTATAAAAAATATCAATCTAGCAACATTTTTTTTTAGAAATATTACAAAAGTTTTCAATTAAAGCAAAGCAGTATGGTCATATGACAGCATAGCTTTTTTGCATTACGAATTATACAGTAATATGTCTAATTTAAACATCATGGATCAGTTCATAATTAAGACAAAATATGCATTATGCATTAGTTTGATAGTACATTTAATTTTTATACATAATGTCTCATATTGTAAAGAAATTTTGGAATATAGAATAATAAAAAGTATTGAAACTGATTAACGTGTTTCATTTTGCCAATTGATTTTGTTCAATTTGTAATTTCTGATCTAAAAAAAATTATTATAAAATCTACAAGAAATTACTCTCTTAAAAAGATTAATTGCCAACAAAAATAATTTGTAAATTTACCCATTTCAAGACATGCATACCATTTTAAAATTGAATATAAAAATAAAATTATTCCAAATTGAAAAACACGATCTTTAATATTTGTCTATAAAAAAGTGCTTTTGAGGCAAAAATATATTTCCTGGAGAAATTACGGTTATTTGTTAGCCACCTTTAAAAGCAGAATTTTAAATTATGTGATTTTAGCACTTAGTCATGATATGCACGAAGTTTTTGAATTTTGCTATGACCTATATTATGTTCCACTGTAACAGCCACTGCCATAATGTTTTGATGTTTGCACATGTTGCTTAAAGTTGAGTTCATTTTTTACCTGAATGAATCAAATAGTATGACTTATTAGGTATCTAAGTAAATTGCATATAACGTATAACACTATATTTTTTAAATAATCTGCCAAAATAAAGTAAACATTTCTCACATTCATCATATAATTAAATTGGTCGTAAATCATATATAGCAAAAAATTAATAATTTTACCAACATATATGGCTTCAAAAACAAACCGGTGTGATATACGTTAACATCGGATTTCTCTATGTGTTAGCTTTTTAATCTTGTACATCAATTTTATTTCGATTGATATATTTAATATTATCATATTTCTTACATTATTTAATTATTTGCATTCGGTTGGAAATAATCGGAATATATTTTCATATATCTATAGACTAATTCTCGTTTAATTGTGTAGTTAAAATATTGCTCAGTAAGTCTATTTAAACTTGCTTCTGGCGTTTGTTTGTACACTTCCGATATAAGCTTTAAATTATTTTCTGCTATAAACTGATGTATTTTTGAGCTGTTAACAGCTATTTCAGCCTTTTATTTTGCTTAAGCTTATTTTGTATTTCAAATTATTTCATGTTTTAATATTGTTATGCATCATTAGATCATCGGTTGATTCTAACATGTAAAAAATAAAGGGCCCAATATTTATTCTAGTATTGTAATTATTCTCAGCCCTCTAAAAATACATGTGAATACTTAAATACCTTAATTATATAAAAATCAAATTTTGAATTACAATACAAACAAGTAGTGGTTCCTCACCCCATGTCATATCAGTTTAAAACAGATAACTTGAAAAGTGTGAGACAATAGTGATGAAACACAAGACAATCACTGTTATAATATGATGAACAATATTTTGAACATAACAGGAAGGAGGCCTTTGATTAGACTGTAAAAATTTGGTTCCAAAATACACATTAAATTTGTGTTTAAATTAAAACTATGTTCTTCAAAAAAATATTTTGTGAAATATCTTACTCCTGTCATAAAGCATTTGAAATTTACTTCCTTTCATTTAAGAATATTCTGGAATGAAAGCTATTTTTGTCAACAATTTATTCCAAAATGTTATTCCGTAAAATATTCTCAGCATCATACACAAATATTTACATGTATGAAAATAATTTTCATTACTGATCTGTACGAATTAATGTCAAGAAATTTCTAAAGATACGATTACAATGTAATGTTATAGATGGTCTGCATCACACAAGGAATTACTCATAAGAAAATCATTATCTAAACTGATCAATAACAATTCTTGAAACATAATAGAATCATTCTGAATATTATTTTCAATATAATCTTTCAAATATGCAATGTCTTAAAAATATTCAGTATTTTTGAATTAATAATCCATTCAAATTTTAAAATTCTCAATATTATACATCAACAAATATTACCAGATAATTTCCATTTTTCCCAGTCGCCAAGAAGTACGCTAAATTCAGATCCACCCGAATCAAATTGTTACCAAAAATAATAATAATAAAAAATAAAAAAAAAAAAAAAACATTTTTTAGAAAAATATTAGCAAATCACAGTTAAATTAGGATGCTTTTAATAATAAAAAAAATGTAAGGGATACTGAATTGCCCACACAACTGAATAGTTGTACGTGTTAATTTTAATTATCCATGTGTTCTTCCGCGTGTAGCATGGTAAATACGATATATAGTTCGAAATATTTAAGCTAAACATATTGGTTTTTGAACCCTAATTTTTAAAATACGTAGCCAGTATATTAAAGGAATTTTTATTGTCCTTATATCTGTAATAATTTTTTGAGATTGTTGATTTCCCATTTTTTTTTTTTTTTTTTGGTTTTGAATACATGTAATGTTTTACTTTCAATAATGATATACGTTCAAATGTGATACAAACATACTCATTTCAAAATGAGTACGTCTGAGCATTCATTTTTGAATATTTCTTATTTCTCCGTGTAGAAATGTAGTAATGGGGTGTGATGGTTACTAACATCTCATTGAAAAGAGGACTATTGAAGACGGACCTTGTAATTCTGAACCTCGATCAAGTGTCAAGAACAATATCTGACCGAGCCTGCACCATCCTCTCCAAACTTCCACACCCTTGGGGAAGTCTTCCCACCTCCAATGGGAAGACTTGGGAATTTGACCAGATTTAATGTGTATCAGCGTAGAAATGTGGTAGGAGATAGCGCGAAGTAAGTGGGTGGGGGAGAATTCTGAGCGGAAGTAAAAAGCTAATAATACTTGTGTATTTTCCTTGGGTGAATCTTTTTAGTAAAATATTTGTATTATATGAGCCTACACACTAATCTTTCTAAAACAAAGGACTTGTAAATACCCCCCCCACACACACACACACTTATATATATGTGCATTAATGTGAATGCGCAATACTAATAAAATCGGCAAAAAATATGTGTCACATTTTATGACATTTTATGATATAAAAATAAATAATTTTCTGCAATGAATTTGTTCTTTGATTTTTCCATTTAGTTAAAATGGCCATCACAATTTTCCAAAATTTGTTTTGAATAATGTAATTCATCCAACTCCTTTTGATAGTTTCTACTGAATTATGTTTGTATCTTAACCTTTAAAATAAAAAGCTGTCAGGTGAATGAAATGTTAAAAATTTGAGTTCGATTTTGGTGTTCAGTTTCATTTAAATTATTCCGTCGTTCTATAACTGTACATGAGAGCTATTGGTGGATAGCCTGACATCTCTGCTGATATTCCTCTTTAACAATACAAGACTTTGTTTTATAATGCAAATAATTCACAATATACTTTTAAATGTAATGATGTTATAAATCAAGCCTTGACATTAAAATAAACAAAAAGAGCCTCGGTTTTAAATTTGTATTTTTAACACGTTTTTATTTTATTCAAGTTTCTGTCTCTTTGTTTTTCTAGAAAGATTGTAAATAAATTTTCCATTATCATTTTTTCCTATCACAACGGCCATCAGCGTAAATTTTCCCAGGAGCTACTTTTATTACTTTAGTAATTGCCAAAAAAGACATTTCGAATCTATCATTTTGATAGGTTGGGCTGTCAGAATGGGTTTTTTTTTTCCTACGCATATTGTTATTGTTCCTTCAAAATTATTTAGTATTATTTTTGTCCATTGGTATATGATTTCTGAGAGAAGAAAACAAAATTATTGCTCCTTTCAAGACCAAAGAGTTATCGTTTATTGACTTAGATGTTCTCATGTCGAGTTTATCTGAGACTTATCTTTAAAGAAATTTATTCGAAAAAAGTGGTGTGACCGCGGTGGCCAAGTGGTCATGATTTCGTTGAGTCGCGGTTCAAACCTTGGCCTCTAAAGACCCGCCGTGTAGCCGAGGCTGATGCATGTTAAATCTGTCGGGGCCTAAAGTCCTCCCATGGTGTGGTGTGGAAGTTAGGATGAGAGGTGCAAGCTCAGGTGTCGTCCTCGTCACTTGACCGAAGTTCAAAATTACGAGGTCCGTCGCCAATAGCCGTCGTGTTGTTTCTAGCGTGACGGTAATAAAACCAAACCAATCGAAAAAAGTGTCTAAGTTTATTTGCATATTTCAAGATATGTGAGATTATATATATATGTACGAAGTGTGAATATTAAATAACGAGATTGACGCTCCCACAGAAAAAGACGCATGCGCCAAATGCAAGCGACCGACAGTTGTTCCGCTTGAAATCTTTGAATGCGCTGCCTCTTGCTTGCGTTAACAAATTCGTATAGCCATAGCCTACTTTTGCATTAGAGGGTTTTTTTTTTTTTTTTTGTTTCATCAGAAAAATGATAAGTGTAACAATAAAACAATGAATTATTATGAAATTTCACTTGAAACTTGGAAAAAACTTTATTGAAAATTGTCATTTATTGAAAAAAGTGTATGACAATGAATGTTTATTGTGTGCACCTGCTTTTGAGTGGCCTAAGCGTTTTCAAGATGGCTGAGAGTATGTTGAAGATAATTCGTGCGCGGGTCGCCTTTCCACGTCAAAAACGGATGACAATATCGAAATAACGCAGGAAAAAAGCAAGTTTTTTAAACATGGGTTTTCTTTCAAACTTTACACATTGCGTAACATAATTTTTTATGCCTTAAGATTTTACAAGGGGATAATTTAATATGTTGGTTTCAATATTCAACTATTTCAAGATGTAAAAAATTGGAATTACGTGTAAAATTTAATTATTTAACCCTAGAACACGAGAGTGTTTATATATGCCGCTATCATTAGAGATACGTAAAATTTACGTGCTCTCGTAAAATTCGTTTTATATGCTTAATATATTACATTAATGTTTTTTAAAGGTACTGAAAGTTGTTTGCCTTCTAAATTTAATATAACTGACACAATTGAAAAATAAATTTACCTAATATTTAGTTACCAATATAATTATATGTCTATACAGAAGAATAACATGATTTCTTCTGTTGCTCTCCATATATAGCTTTTCCACATTTGCAGTAGGATGTTGCTCTATACCTCCCACAAAAAACGCTGCATTAAACATAACTTTTGTTTACAAATGATTATCTTGTAAAGCTGTTTAGGATTAATATTCCAAACAAGTCATTCAATTAATCTTAATTTAAATTATTTAAGGAACCATCCGTAACATTTGCATATCCTATCTTCAGTCGGTTTATTTTTACGGTTGTGTGAGTAAGAATTTCTTTCTTTACTACATCGGAAACAAACATATTAAAGCAATCAATTGGTTCCATAGCACATTGAGCCTTAGCAACTGGACCTAGTCTAGTATGAACACTATTTTTGCGCTTGTTTTCTGTTTAGTGTTATCATAAATTTTCGTTTACTACTCATAACCATTTATTCCTTTTATTAAGTCAGCATCCAAAACTGTAAATGTCTTTGTTCATTTGTATCTTGAATATTTGCAGTCTTTCTATTTTTCTTTTGAACATGTAATTCAACTCCATTTTTTTTTTTTCACATTTCTCCATATTATTACTGCACTCAATTTCTCGTATCGGAGAAAGAATCACTAAGTCAGGATCAATCTCTATTTTATCATCAGGAATATAATCTAGATCAGCATCATTGTCATTCAACTATCTTCATCAAATTCGACGTTAACATCACTTTCGCTATCATCAGATTCCAAAATCAATTCTTGAATTTCTTCATCCTTCGTTATTTGGTCATTTCTACTATACATGAAATAAGAATCGAAACACCTTTATATACGCCATTCATAAATTTAAAAATTAAGATGCTATCACTAGGACTACGTTAAAATTACGTGTTTAAAAAGTCGTGTATTACTAGCGACACGTAAAATTTACGTGGGAAAAATTTCGCATATTATTAGCGACATCGTGGTAAGCTCTAATTCTTAGAGCGAGAAAAATGACCCGTAGACGAAAAATTCAAACCACTTAGCAAGCAGCCAACTAAGTGACACCTCGAAGCACTCAAGATTTAACAAGTGTATCGGTGGATTGGAAAGTGCCGAAAAGAACCAATAAAGGAAGACCGCACGTAAAATTTAAGCACCCTAGTGTCCTAAAGTAAAAGAATTAGTTTTAATCAAATTATCGTATTGTCATCCAAAACAATCGCGTATAGAAAATTTCAGCACAATTGAGGGCTTTAAAATGTGAGAAAAAAAACTTTTAAAGTTTTGACTTAGACATAGTTACATTGTGAGTAATAGAAAATCCATTGAAAATTGGTAATCTGGTTTGATCTGACCATCGGTTAAGTATTCGTGCAATTGTTGAGAGTGTAGGAATTAACAAAAAATCCTTATGGCAAATTTTACATAACAATTTTAGCATGCAAAAAGTGTGTACGAAAATAGTGCCTAAAATTTTCATGTCTGGACAACAAGAAGCTTGCAAAAATGTTTGTACTGACTCTTTGAATGCCACTGAAAACAATACAATCTTATTGGAAATGATAATAACATATGATAAACCGAGTTTTTTTTTTTTATTATTATTTATTATCCCGAAGCTAAGTGCCAATCCATGCACTGGAAGAACCCATCTTCACCGAAACCCAGAAAAGCTCGAGTGTGCAAATCAAAATTCAAAGCAAGGATGATTTTTTTTTTCCCTTAAATATTCATGGGATCATCAACAGTACTATCTTCACGTCACTTCTGGTGAACTCCTTGAAAGAATAAGGGGGAAACGACCCAAATTGTGGAAGGACAAATCATTCCGCATTGCCTGTCAAGAAGTTTCTAGCCAAATACAGCATCCCAATGTTAGACCATCCAAATTATTCCCCGTATCTTGCGCCATGCTACTTCTATCTGCTTATTAAAGTAAAATATGCATTAAAATGAACAAAATTTGAATTCGTTGTAGCTATGAAGGAGAAAGTGTCACGCGTGCTAAAGGTGCTCACAGAAGTTTTCCACACTGTTTCGAACAATGGATGATTCGCATGGAGAGTCGTAAGGGTAGAGGAGGAGTGTATATTGATGGCGATAATAAGTAAATATGAATGAAATCAAAATAAAATGCTTTACAGTATCAGTCTCATTATTCAAAAGTCACACCTAGTATATATCTGTCTTTCTCTATCGTATTAACTTTAGAATACTCATCGAGTTATATGGTTACACAATCAAAGTAAAATTAAGTATGTTTTGTGTGTGTCGTATGCTTCTACAAGCTTCCCAATACTTATTAGCTGAGATTGCTGCGTTATTTTCTTCAGAAAAATATTTTTTTTATGTTAAATAGTTTTCAAGTCTACTTTTATAACATTTGAATCCTTTGAGCGTCTTAACAATTAAAAGATAAAAACAATATCCAAGTTTTAATTCGTAAGCTGTTGAAACTGGTAAAATAAGGTATATTTAAAAAAAATTATTATAACATTTTCAACACAAGATGAAGCAATAAATCGTGAAATCGAAAGCTCATCTGTTTTAGAATTTTCGATTTCTCCTAAAGGAGTTTAAAATAAAGTAGAACAGCGCAGAATCTTGAGTTTTGTAAATGAAGGGTCGTAATTAGCTCGATTTTCACTGACACTACACTACGTATCTCTTAAACAAATTTTAAACTCTCTGTGTCCAAATAGAAGAATAAATATCAACAGGGTTGATATTCATTCATGGTTAATCATTTGAAAATAGCCCTCGTATTGCTTCTAGTGCGATGTTAATAAAACCAACCAACCATCAACAGTTGAATGTGGCCGCTGTTCGTCTCTTATGCTGTGAAATCATATCAAATAAAATTATGTACTTGTAATAAATGTATTATATTAACAGTAGAGTTAGTTCTACGATTTCAAAGATGAATGCTACTTGTATTTCCTATATTACAAAAGATTATAAATACTCGTTAAAGGGTGATAGAACGAAAATTAATCATACAAACTTTGTACAAATTGCATCAAATGAATTTGTACATAAAAAATCGATTTCTTCACATAATTTTATTTCTAGAATTTTCCCTGAATTTAGCTTCAGAAAGTTCTAAAGTAACAAAGAATTATAATATGTAAGTTTCCCAAACGCAATATAATTATATATGCATCTATTTCTAATATCATTATATGTGCATCTATTTCTACTGTTTTGATATAATTATGTATGCAACTACTCCTTTCAAAGACACACCTTTATAAACCCGGGAATAGAGCTGGTGATTTTTTTTATCCTCTAATCCGACTACAGTTTCATCTTAACTGAGTTATAAGAGGCCCGACTAATTGACATATCAATCGAACGCTTAGACTAGATTCTTAGAGGCCTTAGGTGGTCTTTCAAAATCTAGTTTCAGTTGCATTAGCATAACGCTTTTGGCCTTTTTCCGCGCAATCATCTCACAGCTTTATTTGAGAAAGTGTTGCACTGGAGCTAATCACATAAAATTAGATGAAGCAAACGATTTAATAATTATATATCAACTTATGTCTTCATCATCATCTTTGATTGAGTTGATACCGCCGAAAACGAGTGCCTTTCAGATTATCTCTTGAAGAGTTGTGTTAGGAATCTTGCACTATTTTGAAGAGGACTCGGTACCCTAAAAATGACAAAAACATTGGTTTCCTTATCTTAAACAGTAATATTCTCTGAATAATTATTTTTCTATTTGTATAATACAATTGAATGAATAAGAACCAGAAGTTGGATTAGTTGGTTGGTTTTTATAAACATCACACTTGAAGCAACACGAGGACTATTGGCAACATACTTCATAGTTTTGAACCTCAGTCAAGTGGTAAGGACAACATCTGAGAGGTCACCTCCCTCTCTTGACTTCCACACAACACCACGTAAGGACATGTGCGTCAGCACAGGTTACACAGCAGGTCTTTAGAGGCATCAAAGTTCAAACCACGATTAAACGAAAACCGCCGGCACGAGACCGCGACCATGACCACTCGAGGCTACCACGACAACTCTAGAAGATGGAAGAAGTATAATTGAAAAATGTAAACAGTAAATTTTAGAACTTAACCCCGACCCTAATTTAGAAATTCCTGCAACTTATTACATTTTTTTTTTGTCAAAAACTTTTCGAAAACTAATTTTACTATGTTTGGATCTTAACTATAGCGTGTACTGTTCTTATTAGAGACTAAAGCGTTCATTACGAGTGATATGCTCATATCTGTTCTTTTGTTTATAGTATATGTTTCGAGCTATCTCTCACTAACGTTTCATAATCGTAATATCATAACATACGTTTTTTTTCATACAAATATAACATTTTGATATTATGCGAAGCAAAATTTTTTTAAATGTTCATATTTTATCTATACATTTTTACATTTTCAATGTTAGTCAAGTGTAATTAATTCTTTCAAAAAAGATCAATTATTAAAAATGCATACTGAAATTGTAGGAAAATGCATTTGCAACCTAGATAAGTATAAAGGGAAAAAATCGGTTTTTAATTCTCCCTAGACCGAAAACTGTAGAAAAAGCAATGAAACCATTAAGAAATGAAGTTATGAATATGCTGCTAGATTTGCTTAAGAAATGTTCAATATGCTGTCCACCGTATTCTGCCACAAGTGTTCCACCACGCTTGCACAACAGATCGAAGTATATCAATTGTGATGTGAATTTGTTGCTTAATGTGTGTTTTCAATTCAGCTAAGTTCGCACTCGGAGCTCCGTACGCAACATTTTTTAGGCAAACCCCACAGCCAGAAGTCACAAGGTATTGGAGAATAATATCCACCGAGCCAAAATAGGGAGAGCAGTTATTTTAAACACACATTTATTTACATTCTCTACACGCCAATCACGCATAAATAAATAATAATATTGTTTACAAATTTTACAAGGCTTCCAAACAGCGCATATTTTAACTTAACCCGCTTTTGCGGTCAGGAGAAATTACATCAAAACAAGCAATAACCCGCCTTACACGGTCCAGATCTAAATGTACTCTGAAATATTATCTATGAACCCGTGCGCTCTCACTTACACGAGACAAAGCGCCTCCTGTCGGTATCCGAATAATTTATTTCCAATACAAGGGTTCAGTCAAGGCTGTTGGGAAATGGCGACTGATAATTCTGTCATTTCCAAAATGCATATTGAGCAGCTCCTTCACTGGATTTGAAACGTGTGGAGGAGTGCCATCTCGCATAAAAATTTACTATTCATACATCCGTGCTTTTGCAGTGCTGGAATGAGCTAGTTGTGCAAAAGAGATTCATAACATATCCTTTGACAATACAGGTGATTGGACCCGAAGGACCAATCTCCTCGAAAAAGAAAGAACCAATGATAAATGTTGTCCCGCACCTCACAGTAACATTTTGAGAATGAAGATACAATGGTTGCATTTGGAACGGATTCAGTGTTGTCCATATTCTTCAATTTTGAATATTGACAGAGCCTTTGGAATGGAAATGGGATTCGTCTGTCCACAAAATGCTCCATGGCCATGCATTGTCCCAAGAAATTGCAGGACGAAAGCTTCTCGTTTCGGCAGGTCAGCAAGAACCAACTCCTAAATATGCGTAATTTTGAATGGTTAGCATCGCGTGATGCTTCGTAAAATTTGACGAATTGTGCTGACAGGCGTGTCTAAAATTCGGACAATTATCCGTGCATTTCATGTTCCCAAAGCACTGTTTGACGCTTCCTCCAATGTTGTATCCACATCCTTCATTGACGTCGAAGCAATTGATTTGCTCCCTCTGCCACATTTCATATCCAATGAACCCGTCTGTTCAAATTTATCAATCATTTCCTTCAGTTCGAAAGCAGTCATCCGACCAGAGCCGTTCTTTAAAGTATTCAATGTCTGGAATTTCTTCAATGCAATCCCACACAGTCACCGTTTTTGTAAAAAAGCTTCTAAAGCAGAGCCAATCCTTCAATGATAGAGTCATGACTACCTTCCGAGAAGCAGAATGACAGGAACTTTTTTTTATCACACTCATAATGTGAGGTGCTCATGCCATGCCTTTTAAGTAGTATCTTATAATTCGCGTATAGTTTACAGCTATCTTTTTTTAAGCTTTTGATGTCTAGCTCAGCGCCAATTATCGGTCCATTTTTAAACTATTTTTTTCTTTCGCAAAACGAATTCAAATTCCAATTTCACTCAGATGAAATCTTAAGTTTTTTTTTGACCAGTGGTTCTTTTTTCCAATTTAAAGTGTGATTTTAATTGTAGTCACCCTGTATTTTAAAATGGCATTTTAAGTCACTTTGAAGCACATAATAATTATTTTTCCAGAGTTATATACTTTAAAATAATTTTTCTCTGTTTGTGCGTTGTAGCCTATGATCATGACTGCGGTCTAGTGGCCGGCGTAATTTTCGTCGAGTCGTGGACTCAAATCTTGTTGCCTCTAAAGACCTGCAGTGCTGCGGTGATGATGCACGTTAAATCTGTAAATGCTCCAAGCCCTCCCTTTGGCGTTTTATGAAAGTTCGGAGATAGAGGTGACAGCTCAGGTGTTGTGTTTTTCATTTGAAGGTTTCAAATGACGAGGTCAGTTATCAATGATCCTAGCGTTTCTGCCAAGTATGACGTAAATAAACACTCACTCACACTCTCCATTTTGTGCTTTTTCAATGCATCAATGCGCTTTTAAAATACTACTCTTTCTGCAAATATTTATAAAATCCTATCATTTTTGTGCATGTTATATATAATAGCTGTAACAACATTAAGGATCCCTTTTGCACACAATAAAATAAATACTTTTTCTAAAAAATTAATATATTAGACATCAGAGGTTTGCTTAATTTTAGAATATATATCAATATTTTATTTTTCCCTCGAAAACTAAGTCAATTATTGTAAAATCGATCCGTAAAATTGTTTACAACATATTACTGAGGATATTATAAAAAAAATTCATATTGAAGCATAAATAAATACAGAAGGCATAGAGTTTTGAAATTTTCCAATATTTTTTTTAAACTTTTATTATTGTATCAACAATGCATCCAAATTTTTCATCTGAAATCCTTTTCTTGAATATAAACACGATATTAACATGCTAAAACATAATTTTTAAATGTACAAACAAGTAGAGAAAATTGTTCAAAGGGTATCCTTTATGTCACCTTAAAATATTTTTCCTACTCTTTGAGCTTCTGTTGCTCTAAGAACCTACTCCTTTCACCTCAATATTTGTGACCAAGACTTTTCTAGCTTATCTGGAACTTTTTATCGGAAATACGAGTAAGATATATCCTTTTATAATTTGATGGAAATAAAAGAAAATGAAGTTATCTCCAAATATGGATACATATAATTAATCCATTTTTCTAATTAAGACCGCCGGAGCTCGAGTGCTATAATTCATCACATTTTTCCTATAAAAGTTCCCATGAATCATACTCAGTGACAACTTAACTCGAGGTTTGTTGCAGCCTCTCACCCTGAAGTCACGAAACAGCGAAGGCGCCATTTTCAAATTATCCTGATACAAAAAATGACGCCTTCATCTTGTAAATAAATCATAACACGTCGTTATATTTACTCGTGAATGCTACATTTTGAAAGATGATCGTTCCCTTCTTTCACTCACTGTACGCTTCTTTGAATCACGATTAATTGATGAGTACTCATTGGACATCAGAAGGGCAACTATAGGAGTGTCCAAGGGTGTTGTAGCTCCTAAAAACTAAAAAAAAAAAAATCTCAATTTATTTTTAATGTGTTTATAAATACGTCGATACAGTTTTATTCATTAAAGTTACTTGCATCATCATTCTCGCGCAATAAAAATGAGCGCTGTCTATGGCGATGCTTATAAGGTTTGAATTCATTTTTATTCACTTTCTCGATGTTTTTTCCCCTAACACGATTCGCGGTTCATAAAAAACAAAAACAAAAACAAAAATTAAATTATTTAATTTTTCAATGTATCTTCAGTGAAAATAAAAAGATTTATTTATACTTTTGTAACATTTATAAAAGATTTGTTTCATTTTTGAATTTATCTTCTGTGATAATAAGAAGGATTATTTATTATTTCATATACTTTTACAACATTTATAATTGTAATAGAATATAGTGTGAGCGTGTTCACGTTTTAAACTAGATATATTGTTCAGTGAGTTAACTATATATATCGTGCTTCAGTGTTATTACAAACAACTCATTATTCTAACGCTCTAGATCTACCATGAAATTCTGTCCGTTTTTAAATAAAAGGAAAATAATACCTTTTTTCTATACACATTTATTGATATTTACCAAGCTTTTTTATTTTTGTCGTTACTTATGAATTTTTCTCAGCGTAATGGTAATTTGTAGATTCCATTTCTGTAAAATGATTCACTTTTGGAAGCAAAAAACTGAAGCAGCACTCGATTTGAAGTACGTTTTCTATCAAAAAATTTTGCACGGAGATAAACGGGTAGTTATCGAATGGTACTAAGTCTGTGGTATATGGTTGGTCCGATATAATTCCCTGGCGAGGATTTGAGGAGGTACCAAAGATGTTTTTGGCCTTAGCTTAGTCATGATGTAATTTGCTTTCTACTGACCAGCAACGGTCACTTTCTTTTGAGTATAATCACGGTAGCACGAATGGTCATTGTCGAGAGCTCGCGGCCAGTGTTCTTTCTGAGGAGTCGTAGGCGAGGCAGTGTAGTGGGGCTGTCGAGATTCCATAACCTCCCTATGATCGGGTGTAGAAGTTTGGATAGGGGATATCAGTTCGAGTATTGTCCTCCTCACTTGACCGAGGCTTTTTCCAACAACACTAGTAATGTTTCTAAGTGCGACGTTAATAAAACAGTCAACCAATTCTCTAAAGAATTTTGATCAAGTTATCCTTTAGTGGACAATACGCGTCCGCAGGTGTTGAGTGATCTTGATCGAGAGCTCATTTCTGGTATTACTTCCTTCTGTGGATTCGAGTTCTGATATCATTTATCCCTTTCTGGATGGTATACTTCTGAACTGAAACACTTCGGAGATGGCTATGTCTTATATGCATCAGTCACAAATATCAATAGAAGCCTGATAATACACTGCGAATTATAGTTTATATTGAGCTACTAGTGTGTGTATTCTATTTGCATTTTCACTCATATACGTTGAAAAATAATTTTTTTTAATTCACTAGAAGGAACTTCATGTCCACTCTCGATAATTTAATCGAACCTTTAAATTATTCATACTGTGTCTGCAAAGTGCTTTCAAATTCTGGTGATTTCGTGCTGGAGTTGTAATGAAACCAAAACTCAGCTGACACACATCGTGATATAAGAACTGGACAACTTCAGATTCTTCAAACTAGTTTTTTACTTTTTAACCCATTAGGTAGCGTGATTGTTCCATTACCGTCACCCCGAGAAGCAACATGAGCGTTATTGGCGATGACGAAAGCATTTTGCGCTATTTGTTCTGAATGGCCCAAAACGCTTAGAGCCAGTTTAGTTTCTTTAGTTTTTTTTTGCAGTAATGCTCAGCCTTCACTATAGGTGTTAATTTGAAATAACATTCGTTAAATTGTTGTTGACCCTGTGTCTACCCTGAAATTCGCATAAATGCTTAGCCACTTCTTTTTGGTGTTGTATTTTCCGTGTCACGTAGTGTATATACGAGACTTATTTTCACATTGAAGTAAATTGGCTCTCTAAAGAGAACTGTTTGAAAAGAGTTATGGAACTATTTGATACTCTTAATGATTTTTAAGCGACAAACCTGAAATGAAAAATCTATTAACGATTAAGGCATTTATGAGTTTTTTAGTCGGTATCTTTCAAAATTCAAACACATTCAGGATCATTGCAAATTGTGCACAAAGAAGAGAACTACGGATTGAAATGAAATTTAATTATGTTACAGATGAGAGATACACTTGATCCCAAAATCAAGACAAATA
The DNA here is from genome assembly GCA_019974015.1 of Nephila pilipes. Lineage (NCBI taxonomy): Eukaryota > Metazoa > Arthropoda > Arachnida > Araneae > Nephilidae > Nephila > Nephila pilipes. The sequence continues at coordinate 896,922 of BMAW01005704.1, read as the reverse complement.
TAGTGTGTACAGTTTGACAAATACAGTGCACTTCAATAGCACGTCGAACCTCCTCTTCCTGCAATATATGCCGCAACACAATCCGGTATTGAGTTGATTTGACATCGGATGTTGTCATGAAGCAAATGGGCCCACAAATCTTGAAAGATTACCTCCAAATCATATACACAGTGACACGGTGACATCTTGCATTTCAGCTGGTACCATAACTGCTCTATAGGGATCAAGTCCGGGAAGTGGGTCGTCCATAGAAGAAACTGAATATGACATAGAAAGTATCGAACTACTTGAGCTGTATGAGGAAGAGCATTATCTTGCCATAAATTTTCCCTGGAAGACCATTTAGGAAAGGCCCCACATGGGGTCGAAGGCCCTTTAAGATTCAACTTACCACAGCTATCATAGACTATGTCTTCCCAAGACCATTACGCCTGATGTGCGGGCAGTGTGTCGAGTGACAGTGTGGGTGAAATTGTACTGTTCTCCAGGGTGTCTTCATACCAGTAAGCGGTTATCATCTGTCCCCAAAACGAGCTGAGATTAATTACTAAACACCACGTTCTGCGAGTGGTGCTGACCCATGTCACTCTGGATTGGCATCACTGTAGACGGAGTCACCGATGTTTCAGTGATAAAGACAGTTCACGAAAAGAAGGCTTGGATTACAGATTCGCTTCAGCAAGGTGTCAAGGTGTCTTTGTGAAACAACTGGCAGTTTTAAGTCTGACATTCCGAACGATGGATCTGAGGAGCAATTCAACGAGTCGACTAGCTTGCGTTTTTCATGGCGATTATCAGGCCTTTCTCAAATTCGGTTGCAAGTGCGAAATGTTTTCTCACATGTCTATATGGCAAACATCTATCTTAAGTCCTCATAGAGTCAGAATGTGTTAGTAACGCTTATAAATCTTCCGCTATATGTGTTGTGTTATATAGGACCCACTTCCTGATTGCAGGGCCACTACAGGCTGTGTCAGGTCAAGAGCATTGGCACCAAACTTGAATCATTTCATATCGGACATCATTCAACTATCATATCGGACACTTGCAAAGTTTCTCGATCGTAACACGTTTCTTTCTTGTAGCGCTATTTCCAGAATTCTTGAGTGTATATTAAATCGACAACTTAAAGGAGAAAATAAAACTCTTGTCGATGCAAAAATGAAGATACTTGGTTTCGTTAGCTTTATTGAATTATGTCAGCCATTTTTTTACAACAAAAGTTTGAAGAGTTTAATTGGCTCCAAAAATATGTAGTGACTGATATCGCTATACATGCTGTCGATCATCTGAAACTTTTATCTTCGGATTAAAAAGAAATATTTTCTGACTGAAAAAAAATGGATTTCTCAACTTGGATGAAGCAGCCTATGTTTGTGGATTTGTCTGATATTTTAAATATGCATTTTCAAGAAGAACTCGCAGAGATGCAAAATGCTGAGTAAATGAAAACTTTATTTAATATAAAGGATCGATAGTATGGCTTTGTGAGGATTTTTAAATGCATCCAAATGTGCAAGAAAGCTATTGTTACCATTTCCATCTGCATATTTATCTGAATGCTGGTTTTTTGCTATAAATGAATTGTTGCAAAAAAAAAAAGGAATCGGTCGGATATAACAAAAAAAGGAGACTTGAGACTGAAGTTAATTAAATTAGAGTCTGATATAAAATCACTTTGAAGCAAGCATGAAGCGCGAGGATTTCTCACAAAATTTAAGTAATAATTAGTTACTACTAATTAAAATTATATAGAAAAATCTTTCATTAAAATTATTTTGTACTTGAATTTAAGTTTTCAATTACATGGTTTGAAAATTTATTTACTGTGTTCATTCAATAATTTTCTAATTATTTCTTCCTAAAATCTATCTTTCAAGTTTCTTTATTGAACATTTTCATTTTAGAATATTAAAAATTGTGTATATTTGGGATGGAGGGAGGGGGCATATGAATTTTAGAAAGGCTTAGGTGGGGTATAGCACAAAAAAGATTGTGAAATACTGCTCTAGATTGAAGAAAGAATAGTGACTTATAATCTTTTTTCCAAAGTTAGGCTATACGACGTGAAATATCCCATCATCTGAGATCGTCACACAGCACAGCATACCTTCCTCGAGGAAAATTTCACTGATTGGCATGCATCCCCTGAGAGAGTATTAGACTGCAAAACTCGTCGCGAGAGGTTTATATACATCTGGAAGAGGACCATTATACAGTGCGGACTGGAAGTCCTCACGTTGGAGGGATGTGGAAATTCGAAGAGCCAGCTCAGCTGTAGCCTTCGTCACTTGACCTTCGGGTCAGTATGACGAACTCCATCGTGTTGCTTTCGAACATGGCACAGTTAATCAATCAATCGCGGGGAAAGGTTCATTCTTTTTAATCTCTCACAAGATTAGAGTTTTAAAAAGGTATATTTAAATAAAAAAAAGTAATTGTGTAAGAGTTCAGAATAAGAATTCTAAGCTGTGTGTTGTAAAAGCATCGAAAAGTGGTTAAATTTTTCAAACTCTAATCAAACTCTAATTTTTCCGCGGATATTCCCTTTTTTTTTTTCGCAAGCGGATCCAAATTCAGAATGCCAAAACTCATTTTTTATGCAGTGAATCCTCGAATGATCCGAGATTCTTAATGGAGCACCAGAGCTCCAGTAGATTAACATCCAATTTTAAAGTAAACGACGAAACCAGTAGTAACTAAATGACGGAGTGTGTGGTTAGTCTCACTCTTCTTTTTCTTTCCAATGCCATGTTCAAGGAAGTGAGATCTCTTCTTCCTCTTCACACGAGCGGCACGCGCCAACGCTGTGCTCCTTTCTTTTTTCCTAATTAGCATTCATAAATTTTCCTCGATTCCACTGCGGTTTCTCTCTTATCGCTTCATGAAAATTCAATCACTTCGGGCGCTCCAAATATTTACACGTGCCTTTTGATTACACTTTTTTTCTTCCTTTTTGATATTTCGAGAGAGGAAACTGCCGCTGCGTTTTGTTTTCTCTCTTCATCGTCGTCATCTCCTTTTTTCTTCCTTCTTTTCTGTCTTTTTTGCGTCAAAACCTTGAAAATGGAGAGCGGGTCGATACGTGAGATAGATTTCTAGATGTGATAGTTTTCCCAGAAATGATGAGCACCTGCCTTTTTATTGCGCGGAAGAGGAAAAAGAATCGAAACTCGCGTTTCTGTAGAGTTGTATGCACTTGGAGAGACGAGAATTTTCAAAGAAACAAAAACATCTCTAGCCTTTTGCGAAAAGGAATTGACCTTAAATTTGATTAACTGTACATTCATTTTTTATTCCTGATACTCTTTTGCATTTTATCAATATACCATGCTTTTAATAGTGTAATTTCTGCATAAGCTGCTTTTTTTTCATGAATCTGGTATTATTCTTCTTGTCCCAACTTTTATCTAAATAAAAACGTAGACTTAAAGCTGAGGATTATTTCCGGCGGAAAAAAGGTCGGTCTTGGATAGTGGTGTTTCTGTCTAGTTTTGAATCTTGTTCTTTCTAAACACTAGGGACAGGCACGTTAAATTTATCGGTTCTCGAAGTCCTGCCAACTACCATGCACTTGGAAAATTCTCGTAAGGACACTCTGAAAAGCTTGATAAATACTGAAAATCAATGAACGTGTGTTTCAACAAATAGTTTCTGATGTCTTTTACGTAAGATCATTCCACATCAAGAGAAGATAGTATAATATAGCTTTATTGACTAGCGCATGAAAGAATCGTGGAATCCCAGAGCGTCACACAGAGCACTACCTTTAGCGGGCGTATGTTCGGGCTCCATCAGCGACGCTTATATTTAAGAGTTTGGACAGGTCATGAGAAGGAGATTCTAGCCAACATGTTACATCAAATTTCTGAGATAAATGTTTATCCTTTGGAATTTCTTACTTTTCTTCTCGAAGCTACAATATTGTTTTGATTCACATGGAATAAAATTCATTCAAGAGTGAAAAAAAGGGAATATTTCTTCGTGATTACTCTCTTTTTCTGACTTTAAGCAGTGTTTTAAATACTTATAAAAGATTTCAAAACTCACAATTACGTTATGGATTTCAAGAATGAGTGTCGGTGATTTCCCCCGATCTCCTGAAAAGGGGACAGTGCGTTATTTTTTTTTATCCAACTAGTGGGCAGCGAGCAATATCTTTTTTCAAGAAGGTGGTTGGCCTTCTCTGAATCTGTTCTTTTGCTGAGCATCTCAGTCTATTCATCTATCCATTTTTACAAGGCAGCTTAGCCAGTCACTCCTTTCCCCAAGGCTTTAATTGTGAAGAGGATTAATGATCCCTAAATGCCTAAGGAATGTTTCCTGTCTCCCTTGAAGTTAGCACAAGTGACTTTCCTTCGGGACGCTTGAGGGATCGTTCCCTGTTTTCCACTCTATTCCACCTCAACCAGTACCAATCTTTTCCTTCCCTCCTTCACTTTGCTTCTAAATTACGCAAAGAAACATTTCCAATAATTATTTACATGATAGAGTGAAACTCTTGGTTACTGGTGAAGTAACGAGTGTTTGATAAAAACGTAGCGGAATATCGCCCTCGCGTCAACCAAATCAACCAACAAATCAATCAATCATGAGGCTCTTTGCACATCAGAATAAATTTGTCTGTTTCTCTTACATCGTCCGTGTTTTTTTCCGTGTTGTAAATAGTTCTCAACTTCTTTTTATTCCCAATTTTCTTTTGATGAATCAATGTAGCTGAGTGGCAATGGCCGTGAGCTCGCGGCCGGGGTAGTTTCAGTCAAGTCATGTTTTCGAAACCTAATGCAACTAAAGAACCGTCGAGTAGAAGAGCTAATTCACATTAAAGCTGTCGAGGTCGAAAGCCCTCACGTGGTGCGGTAAAAGAGTTTAGAGAGTAGAGAGTCAGCTCAGAGGTACCGCCTTCGTCACTACAGCGTAGTTGAAAATTACGAGGTTTGCTGCCAATAGCTCTCGTGATGCTTCTGACTGTAACATTAGAAACAATTAATCTCAATTCGATTATTTACTCTTTATTTTATTCTAACACTGATAGATTTTTTACGTAATATTTCATAGCTGGAGAGCGAACGAGCAATTTCAGAAAATGAAATGATTAATCTTCATGTATCGTAACGCTAAATGATTTAAGATATTTGAATAATGGATACTTATTTCGTGTAGTCAGTTCACTTAAGAATATTCAAAATTTAAAATAAAATTTTATTAAAAATTTCGTTTGAATCTTCATACGTCATAAATAAAATGTACGTTGTGTGCGGTATTATTTTTCAGTGATATAGGGACCTATTTAAATGATTTACTTGTACAGAAATGAAAATAGTTTGGTTACAAAAAGTTTTTTTTTTGTTTTTGGATTGAGTCAATCAACTAACTGTATCGGATGCGTTGAAACAACTAAAACATTCATGATCAGCATCAAAAAGATCCCATTTAATAAATTAAAAAAAATTAATATACATATGATTTTCACTGAAAAGACGCATTTTCTTTAAAGATGAATGGAACAGACAAAATGTCTTGCGTTTGCACTGGATGTTTTTAAATATGGACTACATTTTTACAAAAAATAAATTACATATACTCAGCTATCATTTGGTTATTTCTGAATTTAAGTTTCAAAAGAAAAATGTATCAGAACAAATTCAAGACTAGATATAAAAATAAGAAATGGAAGGTAAAGAATCTTTAATTTAAACTCTTAGTATTTTCTCTTCTTTATAAACCCTGCAAAGGTATCATAGGAGAAAAATTCTCCCCTGTAAATTGTTTTTCTAATATAATTTAAAAAAAAATACTACCAATACTGTTTTTCCTGTAATTTTTTATGACGTCAGTGGGGATACCGTTATCATAAAAAAAAAGTTCACTTTTGTAATGTACTCCGATAGCTGCGCAACAAAGAAAACTGATCCGGGGTGATATTTTATCCCTGATTCCTTTTTTAAAATGACTTCGCGAAGGTTTAATTTGTGTTTAAGTATCATAGTTATATACTTTTTCTTTCTAGTGAGACAGTTATAAGCTAAGAGATAAGTAAATAATTATTTCAGAAGTACTTTTATTCATTTTATTTTATCTATTTTATTGCCGTGAAGATTATTTTATAATATGGCGTTCCCAAAAAAAAATATTATCGGAAATACTACCAGGTAATATTACTTCTGTGTGTCGGAATTAAGATTTTTTCTTATTGAATCAATTATTATAGAACGATTAAAAATACTTAATTTGCCACATAATCCGGAGATAATGATATTAGAAATACTTGACAAAAAGGTTGGAGAAACAACGCAAATACCACACCATTCTCATCTAAGGAAGGAAAATGATGCTATATGTAAAAAGAAAAAAAAAAAAGATAGAGAATAGATTTTATAATTTTACAAGAAATATGTTAATTTTTATATATAAATATCTATAATCTCACTCACATGTAAATTTATAAAATAAAATTCATTTACTGGGGTGAAATTACACCCATGATACAGCTTACATGATTTTCTTAGATGATACCTAATAAGGGTTAACGATGCAACAATTTTTATCAAACAATGACTAAGGTATATTTAGCTATTTTTTTATTATTATTCTTAAAAGAATGTGGAAGTTTTGCAACTACAATTTCATATGAAATACGTAATTAAAAAAAAAAGGGGGGGGAGGAAAGAAGGACGAAATAGCTACAGATGAAATTATCAAGAATGAACGAATTATTTACTATCATAAACTTTCTCCCTCGTAATTATATCGATGCCCCTTGCATTTGGGCAAAAAAAAAAAAAAAAAATGGTTGTATATAAAATATATCTTCGGAAAAAAAATGCAAAAATCTCATACATAAAAAATTACTTGAATACGTAGTGTTGGAGATGTTATCTATGTTTAAAGCATTAAAAAAAATCCAAAAACAGGAACACTTTTCTTAGATTCAAAGTTTAGCTAGAATTTTACTCATTAAATTAAGAAAATATCAGCATTAACCCTTATGAAAATTAATAAAAAAGAACCTGTTTAAAAAATAAATGTAGTTTCTCCCTCCTGCGTCACCTGAATGCGCTGAAATACTAATCATTTGCATTTCCTAACCTCTTCTTCCTGTCATGTGATTTTGACACTCGTCAGATCAATACTTCCTGATGTTGAAATGTTAATTGCCACTAGTAAGTATGTGTGTGTGTATATATATATATATATATATATATATATATATATATATATATAAAGAGAGAGAATATTGTAATCCCTAATAAACCTTATGTCTGCAGCTAATGTCCTTGAAATTCCCTCCATCCAATACCACACCATACAAAGAAACATGTAAATTCTTGGCAAGATAAATTTCTCTCTCTTTCGCTTTAACCGTAAAGAACGAAACCGCTATCTCCTCAATATTTCATATAATGTCATTCTCTCTCATTCAACAGCAATAAATAGAGTTTATTTGAATGTTGTCCTATTCTTCCAGAGAGTCATCTTGTTTTTGTAGAAGTACAAATGTTCTTTGTATATTCTTAACAATTATATATATATATATATGTGTGTGTGTGTGTGTGTGTGTGTAATTTTCTTGTTACTTAATTTTTTGATTTAATAACTAGGATTTTCTTTTATAAGATGTATTTATTTATTATTCATAGAATTATTAGTGTATTGTAAGTAGAATATTAATCTATTTTATTTTTCAATTTGTTAATTTGTTTATATTTTGTTTGTTCGTTCGTTTGTTTTGTTGCATGTGCAACATATTGTAAATGGGGACAATTATGCGCATAATTCTAGAAAACCTCAACAAAATAGTCTGCAGCCTGTTATAGTTTTAATATCTTATATTCCATCATTTTACACTTTCCCAATTTGTAGATGTTTCATTTTTTTTCCAGTTATGCTTTTTACCGTTACTTTTTTAATCCTCAAATTATTTTATTGTTTAATTAATTTTTTTATGAATATTAACTTAATTTTTAAAGATATTTTTTAATTTTGTCGATTTTTATCTTTTTTCTCTGTAGGCATCGATTTTAATGTATTCTATGTCTTCATTAAGTAATGCTATGAATTATTTTTTCTGGTTTATAAAATATGTTGTACAGTTTTTTCCCCCCGAATATCACATATTGATAACCTACTGAAATTTATTTAACTTGTTTTTTATTTGAATTCTAAATATAAGGGATGACAATAATGTTTTGTTTTATTTAAAATTTAAAAAAATACAATATACATTATAAATAGAAATATTAATTAATCATACAATATAAATTATCATCATACAATATACTACATCCTCATACAATAAAATAATACAATAAATTACCGTCATACAATATGAATTATAACAAGAAAAATCTTTTAAAAAATTTATTTAGAACTAAAATACTACAGAACTGTAAAATTAATTATTAGTAGAAGTATAAAGTTAAGCGAAAAAAGCTCTTACCACCGCTTTACCATTAACTTCTAAACCGTTACGTATTTCCCTCCTTTGTTTTCGGTTTCATAAAATATAATTTTATTCCTGTTTCATTTTACAATGTGCATTGGAATAATATTTAATTTTCTCTTTTTAGCTGTCTGAGTTTATAGAAACCACGTAGGGCAGTCTTCCTCTCAGACAAATTCTTATCGTCTACCTAATGTTATGGAAAGGACCCCGAATCGATTCATTTCCTGACACTGAAAGGGGCTCCAACATTCATATTAGATTCTAACTTCGCTATTTAATACAGAACAGTTTGTTACTTTACTCATTTCTGTTTGAATTCATCTTCAGCGGCCGGTGGTTTTCTGACCCCGTGGAGGGGGAGAGAGAGTTGTTGGCGACCTTGATGCAACAGCGTTGTTTCGAACCCTGGTCCAGTGGGTTGGTTGGTCCAGAAGGAAAGTTGACCAGTCGCATTTTGCTGTGCCTCTACCAACCATGCTGAAAAAACGTCTCATCTGGCTAGTTAAGTAAGGCGTTTTAATTTCTAACGTTGTTGTCGAAGAGAGTCGCCGTGTGTTTGTGAATGTGTATATATATGCGTATGTGTATAGGAAGTTTCGTAAAATTTTAATTTCTGCCAAAAATTATCGGACAGAAACTTAATTTTTATTTATTATTATTAAGACTTCTCTCTATATAATCACCCAACAGAGTTATATATTTCCCCGTCGTTTCTTGACCTTTAGAAGGCATTCATTGCACATCAGATTGAACTCTGCATATTGCGAGTTACTTCAATCAGAGGCTTCCTGAGGGGCCAGCTCTAACCTTTTTGCCGCCAAAAGTCAACCTCAAAAATAATGCCATCTAAGCTCGAAAAAACTTTAAAAAAAGAGCAGAATTATGAAAGAACCATATGATCCAGAAAAATGACGCATGACTGAATTAAGACAATAATACTAATACAAATTTAAAAGAAAATTATTTAATTGAAAAACAAAAATTTTCTACATTTTTAGCGAGCTAATAACAGCGAACTTACGTACTAAATTTAATACCTACTATTTTCATAGATACTTTAAACGTATTTTTATAACAGTAAAAGAAATCGGTACAATAATAGGCAAAATTCCAATTCTTAATTAAGAGAATCTTTTTCGAAATTTCTTTTCCTCAAAATCACGAATAACTTTTTTCAGATCTAATTTATCACTCAATTCATGCTCGCGACGGACAGCAATACTAACCCATTGACACGGTTTTGAGAAGTTTTTAAATACATTTTTATTATTTTTAATTTAGAAAAAGTTCTTTCGAAGGTAGCAACCGAAGGTTCAACGTTAGCAAAATTCTCAAAGCAATGATCAAAATTGGCCCAATTTCCTCCTAATAAAAAAAAATTATAATTTACACTTTTGTGTGTGTTTTGCATCTTGTATCAATTCTAACATTTCATATTAAGCATTCCGTTTTGTAATCCAGAAGCAATAACGTGGTGTAGTCAGTTCAAAGTTCTTTCAACGTCGATTTCATTGATAGAGAAGTTTTCCCTTCTAAGGTAACCAAAATATATTTTTGAGAGTTGTGTTTATTTTGCATACTATTTCAAGCGATTTTACCTCCATCCCTGCGTCCTGAAACCAAACAAATCATCATTAATAGCTGCACTTTACAATCTTACTCTTACGTACCTAAGGGTCAATCAATATGCTTAATGTATTTTATCCAGATATTTTGATTATTAATAAAAATAACTTTACAATTATTCCCATTCGAATATATATATATATATATATATATATATATAAAGAGAGAGAGAGAGATTGTGTTCAGATTCATATAATAAATGTTCAGATTCATATAATAAATGTTCAGATTCTGACCACACGTGTCATTGCTCTGTGCCCTTTGTCGTACATATGTCAAAAGGTGTTTAGGAACCGCAGCTACCGATAACTCTATCATTGGTACAAGAAAATTAACGACCTACATCTTAGGAGAATTGAAGGAAAATATTTGAGAACAGGATACACGGATTAATATCAGCCAATTTGTCGACATATGGGCCGACAGCCTTGACCTTGAAGAGAACCGGGCTAATCCCGAAGACCTGAAAGAGAGAATTATCGTTTGGACCATCTGTCACTCAGAAGGGCGTGTTCGGTTGGCGTGTTTTGCTAAAACATTTTTTTTTAAATACCTTTCTCTTGCTGTGATAGATTTTGGTGTGTTCTCCTGAAAAAAGAACGTTTGTATTTCCAGTGGGAGGGGTGAACTTGAAAAAGGGGGAGAATGAATACGACAAAAATTTGTAGGTCAGTTTAACATCTGTGATAATTATTTCAAGTTTCCTAAACCTCCCCCCCCCCCCTTTTCGTCGTTTTTTCCTGCGTGAAAGTTAAAAATCTGAGAAAGTGAAACTTTTTGAAGTAGTACCCTGTCATCAATCATATAAGCAAGATTTTTTTTTAATATTTAAAAATATGTAGCCCATTTTTTTAATACCCTCCATCATTCAGTGAAACAATCTTTCATGGAATCAGTTCACGAATCTGTGACCTTTTGACTACTGAGTCTTTACATTTCCCCTTAAATGTTTAGTAAAATCTTCATTAACTGCAGGATACAAAAACTTTGCTGCTATTGAATATTGGGTACGTAATCATGACTGTGATGCTGTAAATATCACACTTATGACATTTCTACTTTTCAGAAGAATATTTTATTTTATTAAGTAATTTTTTTAAATTTTAATACTGAATATTTTTATATTATTAAAAAGTATCTGAAAGTGTAGAAATAGCGTTTAAATTTCTTGCATTCTTTCAAAAGCGCCAAAATCATTAAATATAATTCAGTACAATTTTTTTTCCATAGGGAATATTCCTTAACGGTCATTCATTGATCCGAGTTTAATTTATATTAATTGGGGAAAAAATAACGCATCTAAAAATATAAATTGAATCCTCATTCGAGGTGCAGGTGTCTTAACCAACAAATAGCCAGGTGTATGCTATTTTAAATAAATGTAAATGTTTATAGCGCTTTTCTCCACAACATTTCAAAACACAATGCAATATTAATTATTATATCTCAAGGCCTGTTGTTTGGTTTTGCGTCACGAATGATGCACATCTCTCAAAGTACTTTTGTCGTTTAGATTTTAGACAAATTCAGTTCAAACGGATATCGAAAGGAGAAAAAATTCATTAGTTTTCTTAAGCACTTCGTCATTTTTCTTTTATTTTCTCGCAAAAATTCTTCAAAGGGGGGGGGGAGGAAATGATTTTTCTTACAGCTGATGTAAATGTCTCAATGTCAGACGTATTGCTTTTACAAATTCTTGCTCTCTTAAGTGCTGAGTTTCGTCAATCTTATCACGTTCCTGAAATTTCATCAATAGCTAAATTTTTTCTTTTAATTTCATATTTTGAAATTTATCAGAAAACATATCCAATGTTCAAAGAAATGTATTTTTGAAAATGTGAAAAAAAATCTTCTTTACTTTTAAAACCTCCTTTAAGCAAATTAAAAAATATTTTCGTATGAAAGAACACTTTCGGTTGTCTATTTCTGCCTAACTTAAAGGTTTTAGTTTTTAGTTTAGTTTTTTATTAACGTCGCAATAGAAGCAACGTGAGGGCTATTGGCGATGGACCTCGAAATTTTGAGCCTCGGTCAAGTGACGAGGACGACACCTGAACTGGCACCCCCTCTCCTAACTTCCACAACACGCCATTAGGAGGACTTTGGGCACCGACAGATTTAACGTGCATCAACCCCTGCTACATGGCGGGTCTTAGTGGCCAAGGATCAAACCCTCGACTGAACGAAAGCCGCCGACCACGAATCCGAAACCATGACCACTAGGCTATAGCGGCCACCTAACGTTAAGGTACTTAAGAAAACAACCAATGAGCCTTATAGTTTTGTGCACGTTTCACATCTATCACCTTTCTCAACATTCATGTCGCGTCATCTCAAGTTTCTTAAGCCCTGATAGATTTAAAATGCCTTACACGACCAAATTGCTGCTGGACTGAAATATCACTGGTCGTTGTCGGGACAACTCAATCACCGTAGCCGAGTCATATGTTAATCGGATCTTTAAATCAGCAGAAATAGATTGAATAAATAAACCAGAGAATCGTCTCTTTCATCGACCGCCGTAGTCGAATGGTCGTGGTCCGCGTGGTTTCCGTCGAGTCATGGATTCTAGTCTTGATGCCAATGAAGACTCGTAGTATAGTAGAGTTGATGCATGTTCAATCTATCAAGGTTTGATATCATGACGTTGAGATAAAATGGAGGTTTAGAGAATGGGATGACAGCTCAGGTAGCGACCTCTCACTTAATCTTGTCTCAAAATCATGAGGTCCGCCGTTTATAGTCATCATGTTGCTACTAAGCATGACATTAATAAACAACAAACAGTCTCTTTCATCGAATCTCACACTATTTGATCTCTCAGTATCTCTCTTTGGGTCACGACGGGAATCCTGATCCCGAGGTATCCTAATGATCGTTTTCTTCCCCATGGGGTTTATTGCCTATGATAAACTTGAATGAATAGCCACCGGGATAGCCTAGCGCTCCTTCTCTGTTTTCGACCTATCTTTTCGTTCGTTTCATTCCTATCAACCGATTTGTATCTTCGTTTTATTTATTCAAACCTATAGATCGAAGTTACGCTTTGTTTGGCGCAACATAGCCATATCTGACTTTTGTGCCATAAAATTCCGCCATCACACACGCATTTACAAGGTTCGCAACCCAGCGTGTGGTTGCTAACCTTGTAAATGCGTAAAAAAAATTGGAAAAAATTCAACCGAATCTGATACAATGCAAAGCTTTTGAATCGTTTGCATTCCAGGAAGACATGCATTCGTAAATTTCATCATTTGGAACAATAGCGAGGGGGCCTTCAAAACCTCCTAGGCTTTTTTTTTTTTACTAGACCTCAATCGATTGCTTCAGTTTTCGGCATTCGAAACATACTTTACCTTCACTCTACACTAAATAAAGAGACTTTTTCTAATGCTTTCTCTTTAAAACTATTTTTTATGGTAATTTCCCTGGCCGATTGACCGTCGTTTGGAATGACCAACATGGTGTGGTTCTTGGCAATCAAATGTTCAGTCGAATGGAATTATAAGAAAAGGACTCGAGGCAAGGTAACAAGAAGGCAATTTCCATTCCTAAGCAGAAGGCCTAATTGAAGGGGTTGATCGGCTCTAATGGTAGGAAATGGAAATACAAGAAAAAATGAAAGGATTCAGTAGCCTTTGGGTCGAACATAGGCTTGTTGGTTCAATCTTTTCACAGAAGAACAATTTATGAAACATAACTGGATTGTAATTTGTAACAAGAGAGCATAGCTGTCTTTTGAGCTTATAATTAAGACATTAACTCGAAAACATTCGGTTTTAATAACAGGCACCTGACGTAACTGAGATCTTTGCATTCAGATTTAAAGACCTTTGAATCAGAACACGAAGGAAAAATGGCAATAAAAAATGGTAATGATTTTTCTTTCTTGTTTTACTAAGAAAAAAAAAAATACTAAGTTTTCTTGACAGGTGATCAATAAAACATGTATTTTTTGCCTTGAAACTGTGGTCTACAGTAGGTATTTTATTCTCTCTTTTCCTATTCCAAATTATAATATTTAAATACAAGAAAGAGAAACGGCAGTTAAATGGAATTTGGTTACGCGCTTCGTAATGGTTCGGAAAAAAAATCTATCTTGTTTTACGTAACAAAATATCTAAAAAAGGAGTACTAAACGTAAATATTTTTAATTGTTAAATTTTTAATTTCTCAATTGTATTCCACTAAAAAAAATTTTTTTTCACTCATCAGTATAAATATAGCCGTTATAAATATGTGAAAGTGATTGGTAACCAATGAGAGAAGATTCAATGTCTGGTTAACGTTATTTATTATTTTTGACTATAAAAAACATTTTTCTAAATGTAATTGAATTTTTCGGTTATACATTTTCTAAACTTTTGTTTACTCGATATTCACTAAAGGTGTATATTTGAACATATGGCTCAAAAAAAAAAAAAAAAAAAAAAAGGTAGTGATTACTTAATTAAACGTATTCAAACACGTTCTTCTATTTTCAGTGAACTAATTTAGAAAATTTATATCATAGAAGGAGGGAATCATATTGCAGAAAATATTCTTAACAATTTGTTAAAATTTAAGAATTTGTCTGAAATTTTCGATTGGAGAGATTTTTTATACATTTTAAAAAATGTTTCGAAGTACAATTTAGAATGTTCTTAGAATTTTTAGTAGAATTCTATATAATACTACGGAAACTTTTGCATATTGCTGCACATTCAATTTTCGCTTAACATGAGTTTGCAAGAATATAAACTAATTAAAAGCACAAATTGGTTTTCAAATAAGCTGGCGCGTTTTTACAATAGTTCGATCCCAACGAGAGAAAGAAGAGAGATTAATAATTTACTTAACTAATGTGTTTGAAAAAAGTTTTTCATGCTGAAATATTTTTTATCAGAGAGAGAATCATTCCTATTTTACGGATTGGTTGTTTTTTAAAGTCGTCGCTTTGAGATATAACATCAGAGTTATTGGTGACGACTTTGTCATTCTGAATCGTGATGAAGTGACGAGGGGACATCTGGACACGTAACTTCCTCCCCACGCTAATGAGAGTACATTAAGCCCCGACAGAATAAAAGTGCACGAACCTCGCTAAACAACAAATCTTTCCCTAGTGGCATCAGGACTCGAACTTACGACTCGACGAAAGCAAAAACGGCCATTAGCTCTCGGATGTTACCGCTGTTGCAGCCGCCCTGTTTTACGGATGTATTGTAATTAACGGCTTATTCATAATCCAATGCTTATTAGGAAGGGAAAAAACCGCACATCTCTTTTTCCGAAATGGGTGGGGGGGAACCGCATCGCAGATTAAAAGTGAACTCCATGCGTTATTTGACTTGGAAAAAAAAAAAGAGGAGAAACGTTTTCGATAAAAACATACAGGCGATCTTCATCGCGGCGTTGTCATCAACTAAGAAACCTTGGACCCCTATGTTTGTGTCTAAATGAGAAAATTAAAACAACCGTTTCCTTTTTGGCTTCTTTATCACTGATCTTTGGTGTTACTGAAACTGGTTTCAGAGGTGCCTCTGAGTATAAAAAAGGAAGATGCGTAATTTGTGCTCACGCGTTTCTTTCTTTAAAAAAGTTGACTAATTTTTTACCAAGTGTAAAATATTCTTATTATTTTCCCTTATCAGATTTGACGCAGTTAAAAAAAATTAATATGCGATTTGAAAACCCAATACATTAAGATAACTACCAAAAACCAAGAGAAAAAAAAAAAAAAAAAAAACGTTCTGAAAACAAATGGACATCCAATTTTTTTAAAAAAATAAATTTATTAAAGTTATGTGAACCATAGAACGCTCACAGATAAACAGAAATTAATTGTAATTTTTATTGCAAACCATACATCTTGTACAGCTGAAACAAAACTTTAATATAAATTCAATTCGAAATTGAATAACAAATTCAAAACTGTTGGAACTGAATTAATTTCAAGATCTCTAGTGATCATATCTTATCGTGACCATACCCTATTATTGTATACGGGGCAATTATAATAATAGGGTACGCCAGTGACCGAAAGCTGTTAAGCGTGAAGCCTTCTCTTTCGAATGCAGTTCCTCTCGCTTCTGTAAGCAAATCCATATAGCAGTAGCCTTCGTTCGCATTAGAGTTATTTTAGTTTCGCCGAAAAAATGACAAGTGCAACAAAAGAGTAACGAATTGCTGTGACATTTCACATGAAACTTGGGGAAGCTTCTACTGAAATTTATAATTTATTGGAAGAAGTGTATGGCAATGTGAATATTTATCGAGTGCACGTGTTTTTATATGGTTTAAGCGTTTTCAACGTGGCCGAGAAAACGTTGTGGATGATTCATTCCCGGATCGTCCTTCCCCATCATAAACGGATGACAATATCGAAAAAATCGGTAATCTTGTTCGAACTTAACCGTCGGTTAAGTATTCATGCGATTGCTGAGACTGTAGAAATTGACCATACGGCAAATATTAAATCACAATTTTAAAATGCAAAGAGTAGTGCCGAAATCGTGCCAAAAATTCTCACGTTTGAACAACAAAAAGCTCGTAAAATGTTTGTTCTGACACTTTGAATGCCATTGAAAATGATCCAAACGTGAGTATGGTAATAACGTGTAACGAATCGTGATTTGTTTGCTTAGGATCCTGAAGCGAAGCGCCAATCCATGCACTGAAGGAGTCCAACTTCACCTAAAACCAAAAAAGGTTTGATACAGCAAATCAAAATTTAGAGCTATGTTTTTTTTCCAATATTCATGGAATCGGAGTTCCTTCATTGGGTTTCCTATGAACCAACTATTAATCAATATTATTAAATTCACGTTCATACTGAACTCCTTGAAAGAAGAAGGAAAAAACGATCCGAATTGTGAAAGGACAAGTCCCGGACTTTTCAAGAATAAAATGCGCCTACTCATTCCGCATTCCAGTGTTAAACCATCCGAATTATTAGCCGGATCTTGCACCACGCGACTTCTATTTGTTTCCTAAAGTGAAATTTGCATTAAAAGGAACTAGATTTGATTCCGTTAAAGCTGTGAAAGAGAAAGCGTGCACTGTTTTCAAACCATGGAAGATTCACATGGAGCGTTGTAGAGATACAAAGGAGTGTATATTTAAGGTGATAATAAGTAAATACGTATCAAATGACAGTAAAATTTTTTACAGTATCAGTTCCGTTATTTGAGGGTCACTCGTATACCTTTTATTTCGCGTCTCCGTTCTTTGCTGTTCACGTTATGTTGTTTTTGTTATTGTACAGATTATTTGTTTTAAATGAGCTGATTTTTAAATAACGGACACTAATATACAGGCACTTCTACAACTTAGAGCAATTTCTCCCACCCCCATCTAAATCCCGTTTAAAATAAAGAGTTGTTATAACTAACATTAACTTTATTACGTTAGGAAATACCTTTCATTAAATTGCGTTATATGTCATCTAAGCTGTAAACGTTTTTATTCATTGTGTTTCGATTTACTTCATCTATTAAACTTCGTGGTAAATAAGGACTCTTTGCGAATATTAAACGATTTGTAAAATTATACAGAATTTCAAATATTCTTTCCATTTCAAACTGGATAATTTCGTCTCCAATCGAAAGTAGAGATGATTCTAATAAAAACCAAGCTTAACCCTAAGCTAAGCAACCGCTTAGTAGACTTCCGACCTTTGCCAGCTTTTCGAATTTGAAATGTTCCCGCGTTGCGCTCTCACGGCCTAATTCACTGTTCATAATTAGTAAAATCCAAAGTGATAGGCATAGCTGTAAATATGTTACTTTCGAGATTTACAGCACAAAACGATAACTTTAAGACGTTCGTCCAAACAAGTAGTGAAGATATTGTGAACATTAAAAGGCTCAGAGGGCGCCAAACAAACGCAGAATTAGTGCTTTTTGTGCTTCTAAAAAAGTGCAAAATGCCAAAGCCCGTATGTAACAAGGCTATTTATGGAGAGCTCACTTTTAACATTTGCCAAGAGTGCAAACGTTAATTTTTACCTCTTTTGTATTTTTTAATTGAAATATTCTAATGCATCTGTGCTAATTTGCTAATTAGCTCGTTACTAGTTAAGCTAGATAGTTCATCTCTACAACGTTAAGCTAGCTAGTTCATTAGCTTCGTTACACTATTTTGTTTTAGATATAAAAATAAAGCAAATAAAAAAAATAAACTTTTTTTTTTAATTCGTAGTCTATGAGTCGTAACACTGATTTAAGCTTCGTTATCTAGAGTTAATTCAGCCCCCCTATGAGTGATAAATAATGATCTTTCTCCAATTTATATGTCGGAAACGTCCACATTTTAATAAAAATTCATTCTTTGGAAAATTTTTGTCGATTATTTCAATTTATATACAGATTTTTATTTTGAATTTCAATTTAACTTATAACGAGGGATTTAGTATTTTTAATGTAAATTAAAATAAGTGCATCAGCAAAGAAGCAAAACGAGCGGTGTTAATATTTTTATTGCGGATGTCAGATATTAATTTTATTGACGCATATATATATATATATACATATATCCAGTGAAAACCTTAAGAAGTTCTCCTTTTTTCTTTACATTTCCTATTTTTTGTACCTTGTTAAGTTTTTTTTTCAAGTACTGACAGAAATACTTAATGATTCCATTATTCACACTCTAATTTAGAGTATTTTTGGTGCGGCTTCTTTTTTAAGGTTTTTGTCTTTCTTGTGTTATTATTAATTTGGGGAAGCTCCTCGTCGCTCAAGAGATCTCGTTGATTGGGTGAGCTTGTCTCTCTCGGGGAAAAAAAAAAAAGAGAAACATTAAAGAGTTAGATTACGCAATTCATTGCTCTAACACGATATGAAACCATTAACCTTTAGCATAAATCCCATTTCTAATTGATTCATTTCACGTCCTATTCAAGATTGGGACTTTTCAATCAAAATCATTAAGAGCAGTGCCTATTTTATAACTGTATTAATATTGTAAGACTATATATAAAACTAAGTCCATCCCCCAAAACTAAACAATACAGCTTCGTGGAGTCTTGTTCCTCTTTTCCAAAGTTCACGATAAACAAGCGTGCAATTGATTGCACTGCGCTGTGAAATAAAAGATATTTTGTTTAAATACCATGTCCGAGCGCGTTCCAACTTTCCATTCATCATTAGAGTTAAAATTAATTCGACTTGTGCGGTCCAGTAACTACGAACACTTTTATGTGATGGCGAATACTTTCCTGTCTCCCGTAGACGCGATTCGAACATAATGGGAGAGAATAGAAGAAGTTATTTATTTCCTTACACCAAGCGCTGGGTGGAATTTAAATGGAAATTTTTAAATTCACTTTAAAGAATTCAAATCGGGCCATCAAGGCTCGTATCAAAAACAGAAATGGTGTCAAGGTCAGAGTCGAATAACCCGCAGGACAAGCTCCTTTAATGAATAAAACCTTTTTTTAAAATACTCGTACCAAATGGTAAAGATTTTTCGGTCATCATCTTTTAGTAAAAAATTACGAACTTGTGTTTGTAATTCGCAGCAGTTTTTTCTCCTCTCGAGCGATGCCAAAAATAATATCCTAGTCTGTTCATATATGAAATGAATCAAGGACTACGAACCACAATATCCGTGAGAGATCATTTCGACACAGGGACATTTTCTGTGGTTGAAATGAAGTTGTTGCTGGAATTAGTAGTCAGAATTTTGCGGTAAGATGGGTCTGTCATCATACATTTGATTGGTTCTAAAATTAGTTTCCATTTCATACTGCAATGCAGAAATTAAAATCTCTCATTTAAAACATTACACACATACATCTTTAGGAATTTGTTTTTATAAATTTAGAATACATCTAGAAACATTTTATTTTTATTTTTTAATTTTAAGACCTGCTTCTTGTTTAACTAAAATTAATTTTCGATTAGATTTTAGATTTAGAGAATTAAAGAATTTTGTAGAAACTTATATATGAAATTGAACATCACACACGTCGTACTTTCTGCTCGATTTTTCATTTTTTCTTATCATTTTCTCAAAAATCCAATGAAGGACAATTTTTTATCTGATTATTATTCATTTTTTTCTTTCTTTTTATTTATTTATTTTCATACTTAAAGATGCTTCAGAATAATTCGTTTTTTCTACCGACTGCTTTTTCACAGTTATCAGTTTCCAAGCAGATAAAAGGACATTTTTTTTTCGGTCTGATTTTTATAACGTCTGGGGAGAAAAAGAGAAAATCGAAAGTCATTATTATTATTTTACTGTAGCAATCTTTTGTTAGCACATAATACCTTTATGATACTATAGGAATTCATACAAAACAATGTGCAATTTAATTTCTATAATTTCCCCCTATAATTAACGAAATGTTTAAGATGAGTCTTACTTATTAACCATTATAGAGTCATATTAATCCTTCTCTAATCCTGAAGCCTATATATATTTCGGGATCATATTATTATCAGATAAAATATTAAAGGCTTCGCATTTGATTTGGACTTTCATATTTCTTCAAGGTCTGCCAAGTGTATAATTTCGACCAGGGAAAAAAGTTTTATCACTAAAATCTTTTCTTACACTTGATTAAAACATGATCATAGAATAAAATATGTATGCACTTAATCGAATCAATTTTTTTAATCAAAAATGTAATGATTTCTATAAAAAGCCTTATGAACTTATTTGTCGAATAAGTAGTTAAAGATGATTAGTTTAACAGCCCATTTCAAACTGGGAAAATACCGGTGCCAATAAGGCAAGTACCTCTGTAAAACTTACTGGCGAATAAAAAAAAATTCAAATGTCTTATACTTCGTTATCAAATCGTAAATAAACACGACTCGCGACGATGAGCAAACACATCGCCAAATTGGGTCGCCAAGATCATCACCTTAATTTGCTACCGAGGGATGATGGCACCCGTATCGCCAGGGGTCATTCTAAGGTCAGATGGGCCGATCCGATCTCTCGGCTTCTTTTGAGGGGGATGCACGTGCTCTGAAAGACGTGCGGGTGGAACTATTACGGAGGAATGCAAATCGAAATTAACGTTTGAGGGAAGTGAAAAAAATTCTGACCTGGGAGAGGTTTCTAAAGAATTTTTCCGAGTTTTGTAAGTTTGTGTCCAATAGGGGCATTCTGAAAATCCATTTTTAAAGCAGAGGCCTTAATTGACGAAGTAATTACTGTATTTTAACGCGCATAAGGTTTGCTTAGCATTGGGTTGCAGTTATATAGGAATTTGTTATACATGGATAGTATTGTAGATAATAAAAAATTATTCAACCCCTCGAAACTCAAATATTTATAACTTGCAACATCATAAACCTGAAGTTGACTCTCAGCGGTAAATTATCGAACGTAAATGATGAGGTTTCTACAATAAATGAAATATAGTTCTTTTTTACAAATCTTATTTAGAGGTAAACTGATATGTTAGATAGTTCTTTCAAATATGCATCTCTCTCTCTGTGTGTGTGTGTGTGTATGTCAGGGCTTCTTAAACTTTTGTCATTCACGACCCCATTTAATGATTGCGAGTTTCTTGACGACCCCATACAAACCTTGACGACCCCATACATGAATCATTGTTTAGCTGCAGGTTGCACGTGTGTACGCACGCGCATTCCTCCCTTTGATTTTGTGTGATATTTAGAGGTGGCGGTCAGAGTGGGAAGTCAGCGGCGCGCGGTTTATTCAACATGTATGATACCGACAAACGCACTAACAATGTATAGCCACAGTATAATAATAGCGATCATCGATCGTTTACTGCTGTCGGTGGAGATAGCTCAAAACCTTCAACAAATGCGCGTGTCTAGACGCTGCAAGTCCACTGTATTCCGCCAACTCTAGTGATGTTACAAAAGGGTATCTATAAATATTTGACATTAAAATCTCTCGCGACCGCAGAATTTTGCTACGCGACCCCATTTGGGGTCGCGACCCATAGTTTAAGAAGCCCTGATGTATGTGGCTGGTGTTAAACTACGTAGCATATTTTTGACTCATTTTTCATGCTCTTTCAAGTATTTCTATGAAAGAATTAATGAGTATATAAAGTGAGTAATTATCTTTACTAAATTTGAATCGTTTATGTTTTGTAAATTTTTAAATTAGTTTTCAATTTCTTTGTATTACTGATTGTAATATTAATACACGTGAAGTATAATATTCGGAAAACCTTGAATTTTTCTTTGAAGCTTTTTAAATTTAGATTTTTTTTTTTTTTTTGTTTGTTTCTTAATTTTTGCTTTTGACTTTTTAAAGACTTTTTCTTTTTTTAACATGGAGCGGTGACCCGAGCGTTAATCATTTTCAGCGTCTTCTCGGCCTTCTTGGAAAAAACTTAAGCCACTTGAGATAACTTAACACGAGCACGCGATAAACATACATTCTCATGCACTTCTTTCAATAAATTAAAAAAAATCAGTAGCGTTTTTCCCAACTTTTATATGAAATTTCACAACAGTTCATTGTTCTATTCATTGCTCTCCTACTTATCATTTTTCGGGTGCAATAAAAAAAAAAACTTTAATGCAAACGAAGGCTACGGCTATACGCATTCAAAAGAGAAGGATTCACACTAAACAGCTGTCGGTTGATAGCGTTGGGCACATGCTTACTTTTTCTGAAGCAGTGTCTGTCTCTTTATTTAATATCCACAACTCGTGCGCGCGCGCACACACACACACACACACACACACACACATATATATATATATATATATATATATTAAGCGACTTTCTCATAAAGATGTTTGTAAATTATTATTATTAGTAGTAGTATTTTAAGTCTTTTGAAACTTTTTTGCTGAAAAACTTAGTTCAGCTGATCACAAAACCTGTAATATCACATTTTTATGAAAGGAAGAATGGTACAATATTAACAATAGTTATTTTTTTTTAAATCTTGTAGAGCATATTGAACTTTTGTATCTTTACGATAAAACTAAACTTTATCAACACTTGCAAGTTATGAAACGACACTTTTAGCTGATTTGGAGTATTCAGAAATGCGAGTGTATTTTTTTAATAACATTTCCTTAGGACGCTCTTAGGAGAGCTATTGCATCTCGCAAACACCCTCCGAGAACCATCCAGGGGCTAAAAACTGCTTTGCTGCTGAAGTGGGATCGACAGCCACAGGAACTCCCCAACTGCCTGCTGTCCATCATGCCATTACGCTGTAACTACAGCGGTGTGACGATGTCTGTGTGTGAGAGGAGACAATACACCCCATACTAGACTCATTTTCAGTTCGATATCACAACATGGATTTTGAAGAACATTGCACTATGAGAGCTTTACTGATAATCATGCATACATAAAATAGTTAAAATTTACATTTTAGTAATTATTTACATTCTTAATATATATATATATATATATATATATATATATATTGAGATTGTAAATAATTATTAAAATTTATTAGACATAATTTCAAATTGTACAAAATCATATTAAATTACAGATTATAAACATCTCTCCTTTTACACGCACACATACACACACATCTTTCAATATAATAATAAAGAAGTTAAGCCATAATATCATTTTTATCTGTATTTAAAATTGATGCAAACTAACAATAATATTGAATCTGAATTCTTAAATATTTATTTAAAAATAGGTAATAAAACTTATATAGTGATGTTTATACGATAAGAGGGATAATTTTAGCTTTACGATTCATAAGATAGCGTTTTAGACTAGTTCCTTAAGTGTTAGTATTTTCAGGGACATTATTTATAATTATACTTTATGTAAAGATAGACTCGTGTGTGAATAATCTTATATTTACAAAAACCTTAATAATTTTCACAAACCTTGTCGGCAGATTGATTATCCTTTGAATTTTATTAATAGTAATGTAAAATATAATAATTATAAAAGGGAATTAAAAAAAATAGATTTTTAGTTTTTGACTTCTTTACAATTTTTTGTTTAATAGTCTCTTTTATTTTATTATTTATTTATGCAGTAAATTCTTAGCCACTCAAGGGGCTATTGTTTCAGTTGGATCATTTTTGGCGTACCAGATCATTTTTTTTTTTTTTTTAATTTTTTATCGTTTGCTTCCATTTTAATTATATTTAGCTTAAATATATTCAATTTAATAATTTATCGTTTCCTTTAGTTTTAATACAAGAAAGGTTTACCATTGTTTATTTCTCTATATTTCATCGTTTACTTTAATTCTAATATATAATAGAGAAATTTAATAAAAATTCTAAAAAAAAAGCACACCTTGGGTGGCTAAATTTGTTCTTTACAAAATTATGCATAGAACTTTTTTATTTTGTTCTCGTTTTTACTTTACTTTTAATAAAGCTTTATTTCTCATTTCCCTATTTACTAATTTTCCGTATAATTAATTCTTTCTCATTTAGTTTTCTCTCTTTCTGATAGATGGTATTGCTATACACTTCCACTTTTTAATTTCCAGATCTCAAATTTGATGTTGTACAATTTCTGTAGCTTTATCTCGTGTGTTTTCTTGCCTTGTGTAAGTTTGTGTGTTTAATATTTTTATTCTCATTTTATGATTATTTTATTCTTTGGATATGAGATTTGTCTTGAGCATACCTCTTGATTTTCATTTATATTTTTTCTCAAATTCCTTTTCATTCTAATTTTTGCATCTTAGATCTTTTATATTTATTTTTCTATCAAGGGGAATCCTATATTACGGAATAGCAAAGTGTGGCCTGCAAATCCAGATTAACTCGGACGACACTGACTGAAACCATTTGTTGCATTAAAATATTATATTCCATTTCCTTATTGGTTTTTTTTTTTTCCTTAAATGGTTTTTTTCTCTTTATTTGTTGCTTTTCCCCCAAGCTTTTTTAACATGTTTATGTTGCACATCTTTGAATTTCTTTCTTCAATTTACTTTTCTTTCCATTATCTATAAGTATATATATATTTGTATGTATAATATTTTATTTTTAGTAGTCAAACTTTTTGAAGAAATTTTTTCCCGTACCTTGCAATGTCTTTATTTTTGCATAATTTCATGTATTCTTATAAATGAAAAATAAATTAGAATATTTTTTTTTCCTTTTTTAATTTTCGTTCCATACCTTAATATTTTTTTTGTGAGTAAAATTTATTTTACATATGCTATCATTATGATTTACTATTTTCATTACATATTTATAGGTATGACTATTAAATAATGAGACTGACACTGCTACAGAAGAATTAAGCATGAGCCAAATGTCAATAACCGACAGCTGTGTAGTGTGAAGCCTTCTCATTCGAACACACTGCCTCTCGATTCTATAAACAAATATGTATTGCTGTAGCCTTCACTCGCATTATAGGTATTTCTTTATTTCACCGGAAAAATAATACAACGAATTGTTGTGAACTTTCACATGAAACTTGGAAAAACCATTACTGAAATTTATAATTTATTGAAAGAAGTGTATGGCAATGAATGCTTATCACGTGCACGTGTTTTATAGCCGAGAAGACATTGAAAATTATTAACTCCTAGGTCACCCTTCCACGTCAAAAATGGATCACATTATCGAAAGAGAAAAAAAAAGGTAATCTTGATCAATCTGACAGTCGGTAAAGTATTCGTGTGATTGCTGAGACTGTAGGAATATTAATGAAAAGTAATCCAAAATTCAAGAAGAGGGGAGGATGGTATCTCTCTACCACATTTATTACAATCTCTACGCGCTACTTACATACACAAATTACTATTTACAGTATTTACAACGATATAAAGTTCTCCAAATAGCCTATGCATACATTATTCCGCTTTAGAGGTCAAGAGAACAAATTACATCCAAAACTTGGAAAACCCGCCTTACACGGTCAAGAACTAAATGTACTCTGAAATCTTTCCCATAATCCTATGCGCTCTCTTGCCTTAGACGAAACATAGCCTCTCCTAGCGGTATTCAAATGAATTATCTCCTACAGGAATTGCAAAGAACTCGAACGATAATTTTGACATAACAATTTTAACGTGCAAAAAGAATGCGCCAAAATGATGCGTCGAATTCTCCCGTTTGAACAACAAGAAGCTCTCAAAAATATTCTTAATGACACTTTAAATGCCATTGAAAATCACCCAATCTCATTGGAAAGGATAATATCGTGTGATGAATCGTAGTTTTTTTACTTATGATCATGAAACTAAGCGCCAATCTATACACTGGAGGAGACCATTTTCTAAGTGAGTGTAAAAATTCAAATGTGTGTGTATGAGCAAATCAAAATTCAAAGTAATAAAGACTGGTTTTTCTTTTTCGATATTCATGGGATTGTGTACCTTCATTGGGTTCCTGAAGATCAAACTATTAATCACCATAATTATCTTCACATTCTTGCCAAACTCCGTGAAAGAATAAGGAAAAAATGACTCGAATTGTGGAAGAGCAAATCATACCGCATTGTCTGGCAAGAGATTTCCAGCTAGGTACAACATTCCAGTGTTAGACCATCCGCCTTATTCGTCGGATATTGCGCCATGTGACTTCTATCTGTTTTCTAAGTTCAATTCCGCGTTAAAATGAACAAGATTTGAGTCCGTTGAATCTGCAAAAAGTGAAAGTGGCATGCGTTCTGAAAGAGCTGACAGAAGACTTCAAGTACTGTTTCAAACATAGAAGATTCGCTTGGATTGTTGTAAGGATAGAGAAGGTGTGTATATTGAAAGTGATAATAAGTAAATGTGTATGATAGTAAAATAAAATGTTTTACATCGTCAATATCGTTATTTAATAGCCAGACCTCGTTTATATGAATAATATGATTTATATATATATATATATATATATATATATATATATATATATATATATATATATATATATGACACGTCCTTAAGTTTTACAAGTAAACATCCGTATTAGAGTTCCAAGGTTGTAAGAATAAAGACCAATTTTCCGAGTAAAGTCTGTTTTATTTCAGGTTCCATGAGAAGGCATTTAGCAGACAATTTGAGCTTACGTTGAGAGATTGGTGAAGATGCAGCGCAAGTTACGCCCATTAGATTTCGCGAATTATCCTACAATTATTTTTTTAACAGATAATCAGCACAGAGTCAGCCTGCACTGCCGAAGTGAAAAGAAGCGAATTTTTCAGTACGTTTCTTTATAAAGAGATTTTTCTTTAAGTTCACGTGGTATAGGTGTGGGGATTCTTCGGGACTTAAGCTGCAGACAGAAAGCTTGTATAAAATTTCATGTGGATCTGAAAATACTGGAGATAATTTTTGATTAGTTATTAGTGTGGTGGAACTCCTCATATATATATGAGGAACTATATGTATATGTAGAAGGATATATACATACACACATTCAAGGTAACTTAACGTAGAGAAAATTAGACAATCAAAATATCTCATCATAAGAAATCAAATCTATTTTCGTTTCTTAAAGATGCTTTCGTTTAAAGCACCTAACAAATCAGCTTTCACATATATACTAACTTTTGTTATGAATTATATTTCCTTGTAAGATGCTTGAAAAAAAAACTGATCAGAATTTTTTAATGAGGTAAAACCCAATAAAAAGAGTAAATTATTTTTCAAAGATAGAGTTTTCATTTCTTTACTAATGAGTGAAAATAAATTTTTAAGAAATGCACGATTTTGATTACATATCATACAGATGATACCCTTTTAACGCGTCATTAATTTTTCACTGCCCTTTAAAAGGAAATTTTAAGGCTCTTCTTAGGAAGTAAAATAGAAGACTTGTATATTTTAGAATAGATAAATATTTATGCAGTCTTTAATATCGTTAAAGTATATAAATGATTTCTTCTATTGCGATGCTAAGTTATCTTTCTTTTTCAAAAGTTTTCTCTGATGTTTAGAGAAAAAAAGGTACGTATACGATGTGTACTTAAAAGTTACTTTTCTTTGTGAAAAGAAAATATGAGCATCGAACGTAATTTAATCTGCGAATTATTAAATAATCAACGTTAGCAATAGATAAAATACCAGGAACAAAAGTGAATTTTAAATACGGCGAATTCAAGCATTTAAAAATATAATCAAAATTTGGTTTTTCACTATATTTTTTCTGAAATTTTTTTTATTTAATCCTGTTTTTTGAAATTATATAATCATTCACCATACCTTTCTTAGAAATATTTCATTACTTGATTTATTCTTTACAAAATAAAGCTATCATAGAGAGTTTTCAGTGCTTTTTGGCATGAAGCGCCATCTCTGAAATAAAGTTGCAAGTACAAAATGTTTATTCTTTATATTCGTGCTGCCATCTATTGAAATAATACAAATTACTAAAATATAGTTGAAAATCGTTAAATTCGATTTAAATGTATCTGCGCGTGAGAGAGAGGTTATAAATGTATATATTAGTTGTATATGTGTGTGTTACCTTATTGAACATGCTGAATTAAAAAAAACTAGTATTTGATTTGTAAGCTTGTATAGATAAAATGAAACTGTTAATCGATACATTTATAACATCGTTTAGTGGAAATTGTTGTATTAGTTTATTTATAGCATACTTGCATTAAAAATTAGGTTTAAAGCTATTCAAATAAAAAATATTTTCTCAAATTTTCTAAGAATTCATTTTTTTTTTTCAGTAGAAAAACACAAATACGATTTAATATTGACTGTTAATATTTTAAACACATTTATTTCTGTAAACTATTTTTTTTTAAAAAAAAAAAAAATGTACGAAAAAAAAGTATTTTTTAAAAGTGATTTCAAAATGACAAAAAAATATTTTTTTGCTTTTACGATTATTTGAATTTATTTATATTTAATAAATTACGCACAAGATATTTCAAATATGACTACATAATGATATTGTAATGTAGCATTCGAACCATAGATGGCAATACACGCACACGTTTTATTCGAATTCTTTCATCTTCACGAAT
The DNA here is from genome assembly GCA_019974015.1 of Nephila pilipes. Taxonomy (NCBI): domain Eukaryota; kingdom Metazoa; phylum Arthropoda; class Arachnida; order Araneae; family Nephilidae; genus Nephila; species Nephila pilipes. The sequence continues at coordinate 867,992 of BMAW01005704.1, read as the reverse complement.
GTTATTTTAAAAACTTTAATATATGGAAATAAATCCAATCACAAAAAAAGGAGGAAATTTTTATCTTCTTAAAATTATATACAGTTGTAGTTTGCAGAATTAGAACGAAATCGAACGGATGCTTATAACTTAATTCATACTTTCAAAGACTATTTACGAATATTTACGGCAAAATTTTCAATTGAAAAATAAACAACTATCCCAAACACGTCAAACTCGGAGAGTAAAGTGAGGCATGGTATTAAATTTGTGTAAGTCGAATAATTTGTTTTTTAGAAATGCAAATTTAATGGGATGCGGGGGGGGCAGTCACAATTAGATCGACTACAGTAATTGATTATTGTCCCACGTCATGGTTTGTAACTAATAATTATGTATAATTGAAGATTTCTAAAATTAAGCTACAAATTTTTCAGCAAAATACTTACATCTTCTCTTGTGTTACAATACTTTATATATATATATCCCCAAATATTAAAATATTCAACTATAGGGTTTGGAGTATTTCATTCTTGATCTATATCTATTATAATTATTTCAATGTTGCTGTTATGGAATTAATTTTCAATATTAAGCATTTAAAACTTAGCTATATTAACTAATATTATTTACTGTTATAAATATTAGCTAATGTTATAAACTCTAATACTAATAATTATTTAAACTAATATCTAACGTTAATTATGATTAACTATTTTACTATTAACTGTTATTATTCATTATTTTAACTGTAAGTTATCATTATTAGTTATTAATGGAATTATTATTTATTAGAATTGTTACTCACAACAATTTTAACTATAAACTATTATTATTAACTATTTAAGTGTAATTCTTTATTTTATAACGACTTATTATTTAAGTATTGAAACTATTAATTGATATTGCTCTTTGAAAAATAAGGCTAATTTTAAACATTTAAGCAAAAACTGATATAAAATTATTTTCTTTCAAAAACAACGATTTCTGAGTTCGCAGAAAATTTTCTCCCAATAGAAACTTTACGATGAAAAACTTAGAACATAGAACCTAAAATGGTTAGAATTTTAATTTTAGTAAAAAATTTGTAGGGGATCTTTGAAATTTATTTGGAATTGAATTTGTATTTATCACATATTTATTTATAGTTATTTTCTGTAGGGGAAAATAGGTTGCACATTATTAATAAATCTCAAATTAAGATTCTCCCCCAAACGGTAACTTCTGGATTTTTTTTAATCATATTATTTATTTTAATGTAAGAAAAGAACAATTAATTAGTAATAAAGTCAGTAATTGTATATGAAATAATTAAAATGTTTACTTAGAGCTTAATTCAAAACACCAAAAATCTCCTTCTATTTTCCTTCTGGATCCAGATCATGTTGTAAATTTAGAAATATGAGTTGTACATTTAACTAAGAATCTTATTTTTAAAAAAAGGTTATTAAAATGTTTTTATTTTTAAAACATATGAAACGTGCTTCATTATAATGGACAACAGAATTCTGTGTGTTTGAAAGAAACGTTGAAATAGATGTTCTGAATATATCAAAGAAGTGTCATCAATACTACATGCTGTCAGTCCAATCGTTTGTACTGCGATGAAATATTCCAAGCCTGCAATCACATTTGAATACTGTACAATTTGAAGTAAAACTGTCAAAAAAGGGGAACTCTATTAATAATAACTATCCCAAATCTTATCGCAGCTGGATAAAATTGATACTATTGTTACTAATCCAAAAGGAACTAAATTATGGCATTTATTGATAACCTAATTCACATAGTTAATTCCCTTCTGAAACACACTTTAACCTTTGTGGCATCCTATATGGCCACAGTAGACCAGTAGCCATGGTCGCACACTCGCGGCTGGCATTGTTTTTGTTAAGTCGGAGGTTCGGGCCATGATGCCACTGAAGAACCACCGTGTTGTGAGGTTGGTTCAAGTTAAATCTAGTATAGGTCCCAAATGCTCCCGAAGGGGTGGTGTGGAAGTTTAGAGAGAGAATGCCAGCTCGTCATTTGTCCTGGGCTCAAAATGACGAGGTCCGTCGCCAATAGTCTTCGTGTTGCTTCTCGGTGCGACGTTAATGAAAGAATCACATCAGTAGAAATTGTGGAATCCTATTTCTTACAGAGTTAGGTGGAAAATTGTTTGAATAGCTTGTGTTCTAAATTTCATTCGAATCCGATTCTTAGTTCTGGAGATATATAGAAAAAAACTGTTACTTCGAGCAGACCTATTCATAATATAAGTGTTAATATTGTGATAAGTGGATCGATAGTTAAAACTCATGCATAAATTAGTATAGGGCCAAACAAAACTTTATGATAGCCTATTGTAATATCTTGCATTTAATATTTTCTTACATTTGATGGAAATTGTATTTTTGGATTTAAAGGTTTCATGAAATATAAATATATAAAAAATTTAATCGCTATTTTTCATATGTGTATTTAATAATCCATGTCTTACAAAATAATATTACAATTTTCAGATTCACTCTCTCTTTTTTTATTTTCAGAATTGTAATAAAATTATATATCGTTTGATGCTAAAAGTTTTGAAAAATTTTTGTCGTCAGTTTTTTTTTTTTTTTTATTATTATTAAGATTCTCATTTAACATTAAAGAGCTCCTTTTTTAAAATCCCATGACTAAAAACTCTCAAGCAAATTCCACAAATTTTTTATTTGATATAATTTTCAGATACGGGGGGGGGAATAAACATTGATGAGGAGAAAATTATTTTCACAAAACTTAGTTAATTGTGTTATTTCAGTTAATCTATGAATCCTTTGACACCATGATTTAGTTTCCAATGAGCCCTTAACGCAGATATCATTTTCGCCAAGTTGTAATGAATATTAAGAGTGTCCGCCATTTTTGACGATTTTACAACAGTTAAAATAAATACAATGCAGTTAAAATAGACGTTTGTAATGTACTTCTCATAATAGCAAGTAAATGAACACTGGGACTGTGTAATTACAGGCTGAGAGAAATTCCCGCCTTTGAAATTGTTTTAGAGCTTATGTGTTTGTATTTTTTTAGCGAGACAACATAAGAGGGGGGGAGGTCAAAAAATATCTGTTTTCAATAACAGATAGCATTGCTAAGGCAAGTTGGTGTTACCATTGGGTGTTGCCTTGTGTTAAATGGTGCCAAAACAAATTTGATGCCAATTCATAGGTTGGCTTTCATAGGTTCCTAGATTCTATTATTCTAGGTATTTTCCTAGATTCTGATTGGTTTTTAATAGGACCTATTCATAGGTTCGGCTATTTGCCACCAAACCGAAATTAGATTGTTGCTGTATAGATTTGTCATCGTCATTATGTTTTGAGTTATCCCGTCGATGAGACCTGGATTCGTTATCTTACACTGAAAAACCAGTAACTTCCGGATAATGCTCTCCAAAAATGAAGAAAAATTACGGAGACGATTCCTTTGCATCCTACCCATGGACTTCGTAGAAAGGGGGAAATCGGAATGTAGTAGAACTTATACCGCGAGTTACTACATTCCCATTCCTATCACGGGTACTTTTTGATCCTCCCTCAGAGTCACGATCCTACCTTCTTTCATTTGCTGTCTGATAACCATTTTCACCATTCATCTTCTAGTATTGATCGCATACGCACTTTGTTGCGATGATCATGTTATCCGGATATTTATTATGATACACTATTAGTGCTTACACAGAAAGATATACCTATAGAATTTTATTTTCTATGAAAGGGAGTATAATATAATTATTTTATGTTGCATATTGAGTATTATCTTGTCAGTATGATCTGTGTAAGCGCAGTATTGAATTTAATTACGATTTTCTATCTATCAGTATCAAATAATTTTTGGAGACGGCATTAATTTTCTAATATAGTACAAAAATTATTTCACTCTTACTTGATATTTATTCTTAATTCAGACGCTTCGTAACGTAGAACTATTCGCAAAATTGCTCTTCAGCTAACGTCTGGGTTTCTGATATTGTTTCAATATCCAACTCCTTTCCAATCGAATGGAACATAACACGTGCAGATTAGATTGAATTTAACAAGTGTACGCGAATGGTTATACACATATAAATGACGATGAGTTGAATATCGGGACTTAGTTGTGAGTAGTCGATAATTGGCGCATGATAGTGAGTGTGACCGTGCAGTGATAGCGACCGTGGTAGCTTAGGGATCTCGATCGCGAATTCGAGGCCGGCGTTGTTTCCGTCGGCTCGTGGGTTTGACTCCTGATGCCATAATGACCCGTCGTATAGATGGGCACGTTAAATATATCAAGGCCCCAACCCTTCCCGAAGGCGTGTTGTGGAAGTTTAAAGAGGGAAGTGCCAGCTAAGTTGTCGTCTTCATCATTTGACCGAGATTCAAAATGACGATGTCCATCGCCAATAGCCCTCGTGTTGCTTCTAGTGCGACATTACTAAACAATCAATCCATTGCATCGATAGCAAGATGACGTTGATTAAGGGCTATTTGGATTGAGTTTATATTTAAGGGAGTAGAAACAACTACTTTATTCACCAGTAATTGTGATTACATTCACAAACCAAGTGGTTTGGTAGTACACGAAACTCGGTTATTTTTACTATTTTGATTTTTGTTTAAACATTAAAATCGCAGTACACTTAATATAATCTTCAAAATTTCAGTACAGTCATGTTAAAAGAAGATGCATAATTATGTAACTTCTAATAATTTAAATGACACATGTCAGAAATACTGGAGGATGATATGTCACTGCTTTACATTTAGACATTAAACTGGAGTCTTTCACTGATTCCTTTAATTAAAAAAAAAAAAAAAAAAAAAAAAAAAAAAAAAAACACCTACGAAATAATATCAGCAATTTTATCGAACAGTTTATAAAACAGTTTATTATATTTTATTTCTATATAAAGTTTTTTTAAATTGTTTCAGATGCTTAGTTAAAGGGAAAAAATATTACATTGTAATTTTTGAACTGATATATTAAAATGTAATGACATGTACATAAACAGTGTTTACACATTTTTAACATGATGGCTTTGTCTTGATACACTTTTTGAAAAGCGTTGGAATTTTTTATATAAGTAAGTTTCTATATAAAGTTTGGAATTTTTTATATAAGTATTTCACGTAAGACAGAGTAGTTAATATTAATATAGTTTTCAACTCTTTTTTTTTTCCCATTGTAAGAGAAATTTGTGACAGCGATAAATATTTCACTAGAACTTTCTTTGCATTCCTTGAACTATATTTGTGCATTTTTCTCTCCACATTTTCGGGAGTAAATAGAACTTTTTTTTTTGCAATAATTTAGAAAATTCCATGACTCGTGAAAGGTTTTAATTTATTTCCCGCTCAGTGGTTTTCATAAAAGGCTCCATAAAATGTAAAGTGCTTAGCCGCATGTCTCGGCTAAAGACGCTGAACAGAATATTTTTTTTACCTCTTTAAGACTCTAAAAATGTTGGTTCATTATTTTGTTTATTGTTGCTATGGATGTTTACAATTAAATCTGCTTCGAATGGTTTTCTCTTATTTCTGTCGACTTTACTTCAGAAACACTCGAAACAATACCTACTTTTTTAGGATAATCAGTTGGAGTCCCATGAAAAGCAGTAATCAAATACTATCCTTTCCAATCAATAATGTTGCTGATATTAAACTCAAAAACTTTTATACTATGCCTTTCAAAACATTTTTTTAACTGTGGACTAATAACATTTCTCTTTGGAAAGCATTTCCTTCGATCACGAGCCTATTTACATCCTCCATTTTAAAAGAAGAATAAATTTGAAAGCAGCAAACGATAATTCAACTTTCAAATAATAACGTGGGCTAAAAAATGTTTCCCCAAATTATTTCCGTTTCTTATATCTGTTATATAAATCGTTCTGAGAATATGCAAATATCTTTGTATTAATACTTAACATTTTCTGTTTTCAGTGGAAATTCTAATTTCTTTTTGAATAGCTAGATCTCCCGAAAAAGACATTGCTCCTAAAATGTCATTCAAACAATCGACATTTCAAAAATAGGACAATTTTTCATTTATCTTCTTATTGTTCTTTATAAAGCCCAAAAGGAATTGAAAAACAACTTTTCATCTAAATTTGTTGCTTAAGCAATGAGAAATCGGAACATAGCTTATAATTTATTAAATAAGACCTTTCCAGCTTATTAAAATTTTCTTTCATCACTTCTCGTTAAAAACAGGTCCGTAAATCACTTTCAGCTTAAAAATGCTGTAAGTATGTTTTGTATTGGTCCCTTTTCTAGGATCAAATACATAATTTTAGATTTTTCCTCTTTGTTTTAAATACTCATGGTTTAATGATTACATTAAATAAATGATTGTGTGTATATAGAATTAAAATTTTACTCACTGCAACTGAATGCAACATAATTATTAAACAAAGAATTAAAAATAATTAAAACATTAAAGAAACTGTTTACAATATAATTAT